>OZ026624.1:1375377-1563707 GCA_964020975.1 Hermodice carunculata | reverse complement strand
GGACTTGACAGAATTCGATGAAACTTGGTAGGAATATGTATCTAGGCAAGACCTAGGTTGGGATTGTATTTGGGTGACCTTGACCTAATTTTCAAGGTCACAAGGTCACAAGGTCACTTATGTGAAATTGGTTTCTGTGCGATAAGTCATAAAGGACATGATGGAATTTGATGAAATTTGGTACGATGATGTATCTAGGCAAGACCTAGATTGGGATTGTATTTGGGTGACCTTGAGCGAATTCTCAAGGTCACAGGGTCACTTATGTGAAATTGGTTTCTGTGCGATGTCTTGAAAAACTTGATGGAATTTGATGAAACTTGGTAGGATTATGTATCTAGGAGAGACCTAGGTTGGGATAGTATTTGGGTGACCTTGACCTAATTTTCAAGGTCACAGGGTCACTTATGTGAAATTGGTTTCCGTGCGATAAGTCATGAAGAACAGGATGGAATTTGATGAAACTTGGTAGGATTATGTATCTAGGCAAGACCTAGCTTGGGATTGTATTTGGATGACCTTGAGCAAATTTTCAAGGTCACAGGGTCACTTATGTGAAATTGGTTTCCGTTCGATAAGTCATGAAGAACATGATGGAATAAAATTGCTAGAGTAATGTATCTAGGTGAGAGCTAAAATAGGATCGTAATTTTCAAGCAAACTTGGTCATTTGTAATTTGTTATTACCTGTAGCTTATTCAGAGACATAAGTGTTCCACCGGGAGACATTTGATTTTCTGTTGGAAAATCAGTCTGTTCTAGTTTTTTTTTTTTCCAGGCAAAATTTTAAAGTCAGAAGAAAAAAATGAAAACTGAAAAATTTACTAAGTCGGACAAAAAAAATATCTCTGGGATTGTTAAACCCTGGTATTTTGGGGACATCATTTCAAATATTGACTGACACATTTTGAAATCATTGATTTTGGTATGTTTATATGTATTTTTCACTAGATGAGCATATTAACAGGTGCATTTTGAAATAGTTCAATGTCTCCCTGGACAAATGTTCACTTCTGTTGATTCCGCGAGGATGTGGCGACAAGTAAATTATCTGAAAAGAATAAATACCGGAATTAACGAAAGGATTAACTCTTTAAGAGCCACATTATTTTTTGTTGACAGTTATTGTCTCTGCCAAATTAGTTTTCTAACGACGCAATTTTTGTAATGTTTGCGACTTTAACACGTTTTTTAGAACTAAAGCATTTCTAGCCTAACTGTAACGAATTAAGATGCATCTATCCCTGGGCGTTTAGTTTACTGCCACAATACATGCACATGTTGTACTAAAGTGGGAATAAAACAACAAAAATAATTGAATGTGTATGTATTAACTTCGACTTGACTTTAAATGAACATGTATTTTATTTAACAATAGACAACATGTGACAGTCCTCTTCTTCCGGTCAATTTTTCATAAGAGTGTCATGCAACTATTTCGAGTCCGCCACAAGGCCTACTGCAAAGCCCCTCTGAGCAAAATGGTAACTGACTGACATTTTCATTCACCTGCATTTGATGGCTATATCAGGCGTGGAATCATTTAGGCACATAGTTATACATTAAGCCTATATTGAATAAATTCCTGAATCGCCGTGTTTTCTTACATTCACAATTACTTGGCAGAGAAGAGAAAGGCAAATAAAACAAATTCATCGGATTCATAATGGGAAATCAAGGATGTATACATTGTCAAAATAGTACTGCCAGCTCAGATGACTCATGAATGATGCTGGCTCAGTCACCTCTTGTCATATAACTCGTGTTAGATCTCAAATAACACAAACAAGAAATGTGTGTATGTGTTGATCCCTGGTGTTGATCATCAAGCAGTGGTCATCATGCGTACACAAGTTAGGCCCACCAGGCGCTTGGCTGTGCCGATCATTTGTTGGCATTATTTTCTGTCATTGTTGCATTTCGTCATTGAAGTTTGTCAGTCGGGTGACTGGTCACTAACCTTGACCTGTCTTTTTTTGATATAACAATATTTTCACAGGTGGGCATTTTGGTATGACCAGCTTTTGTTGTGTCATTATTTTGAGTCGTCACTATAATTGCAATCAAAGTTTTATCATGGCAATGTTTTTTTTGCTGTTGTTATATCACATTTAATGCTGAGGAGCAGAAGGGTAAGGAAAGTGTTTGAACAAAATTGAAGGCGAACGATCCGATTCGAAGGCAAGACCACGGTAGCGCCGAGCAGTCTCAGGGAAACAGCTGCGTTACATTGTAGGCTGCCTATTATTTCATTGGCAATAAAATCTTAACCATGGACGATAGTATTTCTGATGAACTCCACTCGAGTCACCCGTTTTTGTCTTTTTTTAAAAAGTTACACGGCACACACAGTTGACCCGATCTGTCACTTGGACTTATTAGATCCTGGATCCCAAAATAAAGGTGCAGCATGTCCACACGGTAACTTACCCAAGTCCGAGCAGGTGCGGGTGCTGTATTATAAAGTGCTAGGTCCGTTGCCGCTGCTGCCTTGGGCAGCGCAAGAGTCGCGCGCGGAGGTGTTAAAATGGCTTTCATTTGGTACTGTGTGTACATATATATATAATCCCGTAAATTAAATTGGCAACATAAAATGAAGGCGGGGAATACAGTAGGGTTAAACGAGGAGTTAATTCAATCACGATTGTTTTGTGACATTGTGTTCTTGAAAAATGTGGTACAAATGACTTAAAAAAACTGCAGTCTGCAATACTGATGAATGAAAATAATAACAACACACAGGGGTGGGGGCATTTTTTTGATAATGCCTCTGGAAAATCAACTCCACTGACAGGAAGGGCCAAACTTAAGCAGTAAGTCCATCAAAAAATATATAGTATATATATGGAGGAAGTGAGGCATATATTCAAAGCCCCCATCAATAATATGCTCGGCGCTTGCTCCTACGTTCGTCTCAAAACAAAGCAGGTCCCTCAGGTATCGCAGATGGGGCCTGTACTATTAATAGCTTGGCTTTGAACAGTGCATGGTTCGTCTGGTAGAAAGTCCGCCTGCGTTCGTCTCGGCAGGTGTGCTGGCCTGTGTTCCACTGCCATGGTCTGATATCGTCTGCGTTCTTCCCGCTGCGTCCAGCAGGGTTTGGGATGAACCAATTAGTTGCTGCATCTGCATTCGTCTCAAATGTAAAGATAAACTTGGTAGAAATGAGTTAGAATGGCCTCAGTCAGGAGTAGTGTACTTAAACCTCCATGCTGAAATGTTCCACCAGGCCACAAGTTCAACGCAAAAAAAAGATTTGCTAAAAATTTTGCCACCACTACTGCGTGAGAGCGGAAAAGGGGTTGTCTCTTTGATTGTGGATGGTTGGCCAGACTGGTCACCAAAATATATGATGAATGTCATCAACCTTGGTCTTTTATGGCGAGACCTCAAACTGAATGCACTGTTTGTGACATGCTGTGTACCTCATCATAGCAAATACAGCCCAATCAAGCGTATTTGGGCTTTTGTGACAACTGTCGGTTGGTGTGACCTTGCCTTGATTGCTACCAGGTGAAAACAAAATGCTCAGTGAGCAGCGTGATCTTTCCAAAGAAGAATGCTTGCACAAAGAAGCGCTTGTTTTCGACAATGCCATGAAAATAATGGTAGGCTATGTTGGTCACAGGAAAAGAGCTGGGTTTTCAATGAAAGCTTCGTACACAGAGTGTGAATCCAGACCATTGCCTTACAACGAGCATGAAGAACTGAAAAAGTTCCTTGATGTAAGTGCAACTAAACTTAAAAAGGACCAGAGCCACAAAACACAACAAATGCAAGAAGAGATCACTTTCTTGCTTCAGCACGTAACATGCAAATCGTTACAGGTGCAATTTGCACATTGATCGCGTAATGACTGTACACATTGTTTATCCATACCTCAAAGTGTGGAAAAAAACAATGCAACATTTGTCCATGATGGGAGGTCACATTCCAACTCCACGTCAGAGTCCAATTCATCGTGGCCATTATGATAATTTGTCGCAAGAATTAGCTAATAGTGCTGCAGGATACAGAGTTTTGGAAATTGACAAAGGCTTGCCAAGCATACCCAATGGCTTGGAAGTCTGTCACAAGAACAGATGCAATTTTGCATTTCTATCTAAAGCAGATCGTGACAGACACAATAAATTTATGCACCCAAAGTAGGATATTGAAGCTCCAGCACATTTTGCTGTATCATACTCGTATTATCACGTGTAGGCCTATATATCACAGATAATTTCTTGACTGAGGCATATATATATATATATATATGTATATAGGCCTATGTATATATTTTAATCTCGCATGACCAAAAGTGGTTCGTGGGTCTTGTTCAGTGATGAGCATTGTACCTACATCACTTGCCGGTACGTTATGTTTGTTCCATTTGTATATATATATATATATGTATGTGTGTACATAATATAGATGTAGGGTTGGGCCCGTAAGAGAAGCAATGAAGCTCAATGGTGGGATTTTTTTTATTCGCCTGCAGACATATTACTGATCGTCTGCATGTCATGTTCGCTCCTTGTATATATATATATGTATACATACATGTGCGTCTTTGTATGTCGGAAAATATAATGCTATCTCATAAATTATGTGTTAGCTATTAATCATATGAAGATACTAGTGTAAGTTATTGGTGCTTTTTAACTTCAAATGCATTTTTATGGTAGGCTTAGTCGACTATTATCACTTCAAAAATAATGCAACTTGCATTTCATTGTTTTGTGAGGAAGGCACATATCTACAACCTGTTGTTCAAAATATGCAGGCCTTTGAGTGGCTTTGGATGAAGTAAGTCAAGAGATAGGCTATTAAAAAAGAAAAACTTTGCTTCAAAGTTAAGAAAAAAATGCGTAAATCAACTAACTATGCAATTTTGTCATCAGACAGACAGACAGACAGACAGACAGATAGGTAGAAAATGTGGTGGCTGCAATTTACACAACTTTATGATGAATGATTTAATGTAATGTACGTAAATCAACTTTGTCATAAATAAATGAATTTTTTTTAGTTTGAAATGAATAAATAAATAAATAGAGGACAGTCGTAGGGATGGAGGTGGCGCAATTTATGAAAGTTAAATATTAGTGAAAAAAATAAAATATTAACAAATAAATAAATAGTAAAGTAAATGGCGGAGAAACGGCAACTGCAGGTGAGGATAAATAGAATCAACAATAAATGAATGAATGAATGGATGGATGGATGAATGAATGAATGAATGAATAAAATAAATAAATTAAAAAATAAATAAATAAATAAATAAATAAGCACATGAAGGAGACAAGGCAGCTGTAGGGGCGGAGGAGGCTGCAATTTATGAAAGTTAAATATTAATGGAACAAATCAAATATTCCTAAATATACTTTGTTTATTATGGAATTTTGATTAGATAAATTAGATAAATATACAAAAGTGATTGAATGAACAAATAAATATATAATTCCAAGTAACTATGGTGGAGAACCATATGGGCAGCTGTAGGGGCTGATGGGACTGCAGTTAATAAAACTTAAACATGAATATATTCGTGTACATGTAGCTTGATCTCCGAGGGGCAGTGCCCAAAGGTGGAGCGCAAATCGGAAAAGTGCTGTATTAAAGATGGCTCAATGACACAGAAAAAAAGGCTGGTGGAGTTTGTAAAATCAGGCATTGTTGTCCTGTGTGTGTTGAATATACTTGTGCATCTCCAAAGTTACACAAGTGTGCAAATGTAGGTTGTATCATCTTATGTTAGCCACTCGGTCATTTGTGTGACAAACAAAAAAGGCAGGAAAATTCTAACAAGCTTTAAAAAAAAGAGACTAGTCCAAATTGGGATATAATGCTATACCAGTTTTGGACCAGTCATTTCTTTCAGCATGTGGGCATTTTCCCACCTTTCTTCTTTGTAGTTTTAGTTTCCATGGGTAAAGGAAGCACGCTGTAATATATCTTGATATAGTGTCTTGGAACTTTATAATAATGTCTGATCGATCCTTTTTGTTGAAAGAAATAAAAACGGAACCGTATCTCTAAAATTACACCATTGTACAAATGTAGTATTGTCGTGTGTTTGACTCTTTCCGTATTTGTCTGATAAAGAAAAAAGGCGGGAAAGTTCCAACGAGCTTAAAAAAAAAAAAGACTGGTCCACACTGCGATATATTTATATATATTCCTAGTTTGGACCAGTCATTATTTTTAAGCTCGTTGTAACTTTCCCACCTATTTTCTTTCTAGTTTTTGGTTTCCATGGGTAAACGAAGAGCGCGCGGTAATATATGTTGCTATTTTGTCTTGTGTGCTTGGAACTTGCATGTCTGATCCATCCTCTTAATTGAAAGAAATAAAGACGGAACTGTATCTGGAAAGTGACATCATCATATAAATGTTGTATTGTCCTGTGGGAGAAAGAAAGAATCAACGTACAAAAACTAAAGAAGGAGAGAGAGGAAATGAAAGACGATAAAAGGGAGATGATTAAAACTCCATGTTTGTTTGTTGGTTGGTTGGCAGACAAAAATTTCCCATGCTTTGAGGTGACCCAGCTCATGCCACCCAAGTACCTGGTTATGGTTTCAGTTTCGTTTCCTGATCATCGTCATGGTGCTGTTAGTGTTCTGCTGCATTGTGAATTCAATATTAACTACTCTTGAAAGAAATTCTAACTGTACAAATGTGAAATCAGAATTAATTTAATCGACCATAATGCCTCCAGGGCAACTTGGATGCAACATACTAGGTGAACAATCTGTGAAGTAGTTTAAGGTGTGTTTTAATTCCAACGTTAAAGTTAAGCATACCACAGCGTATCAGTGTGGGGTGCATGTATGGCGTTAACTCTGTTACTTGCCTGAACAACTACCCAAGATACCAAATATTCAATAACAATATAATAATCATTTTCTGAAAAAGTGATGTAGAATGACTGAAACCTACATCTAAGAGAATTAAGAATGAAGAACTGCAGTTTACAAAACAAATTGCATGTCGACATGTCATGTCGTTGCCTGCACAATATCCTGGTATATCAACATCTGGACAAACGATCCCATGTATACATACATACATATATATATATATATATATATATGATTTGTAAACTATATTAATAATCATTTTTATTCCCTGCATTTCTAGTGTGGGCCCAAGATCGACCAAATGTACCATTTTTATTTATAAGAGTTGAGGAAACACAAAGATGTGTTCAATGTCATTTCTCTTCTGTGCCTGCACGAGATGGACTCGCAGTATCACGTGGCATCAGATTGCGTCTTTTTTTTATCTAGCATGCAAGTTTTGTGTTCGTGTCCTTTTTGGCCAACATAACTTTGTAGTATTCATTTTGCTCGGGCAATAGCCTACTGAAAAGTCACCCATTCTGTGCCGTAGGGGTGTGAATTTTTAATACTGTTATTCCTGTAGATTAACGGGCACTTTTATAGCCTAATTTATTTTTCTGATGTCCTAGTGCGCGTTTTATACAGGTACAGAAGTCAGGATACTTTTTTATTGGCCCCGTGTTTGTACGTTTTGAACCAAGTTCTCGATCATGGAGTGTATGGGAGATTATTGGCAGAATTCATATGTATGGGCGATAATACAAGCAATCATCGAAACACACTTTAAAAACACTCTAAAGTCCCATATTTCTTTGAAAATCGTATATGTCTGCTTTACTTACTCTCTTATTAAGCAAATCTTAGCAAAAGAGCAACTTTTCTCGAATCGTTTCTGTGTTTTGATACCTCGAACTTGGGAGTGTTGTTGAAAGTGGATGTACCGACTTGAAATTGATCACCGCTAGATGTCGCTTCGACATATATTAAAAGATCGCAGTCAAACATATCTGCCATTTGCAGGCTCACGTGTACTTCACAAGCGCGTTATTTTGATCCGCCTGCTCAAGCAACTTGTTAACTGACAGGACTATACGCCTACCTAGGGGGAAAAAATCCAACTCTATGTTGTCGGTTTTTCGTGCATTTCGCAACATCTATCCTATCGTTTCAATAGTTTTGCCATATATAATTATATTATTGGAAATTGTCGCATGCCTTTAATTAATGCCGGAACAATGAAATTTAGCTGTGTCCGTTCTGTCTTCTGCACATGCAGCAGTTTCAGTCGTTTCAACAGTTTTGCCGTATTACATGTTTTCGCCATTGTTGCATGCTGTTGGAAGTTTCTATGTCAGAGCATGCGGGAAGAGTGGAATGCAGTTGTGCCGTTTCTGTCTCCTGGCGCTCAACCATTTCAGTGGTTTGAATAGTTCCCCCGTTTGCGTTTGTTGGTGCCGTTTTGGGGTTGCTGACTCTCAGTCGTCTCAATTAATCGTTTCGGACTGGCATCAGCCCATTTCTGTTGTTTTGGGCCATCGTTTCCAACAGTCTCCAATGGTTCTTTAAGTGTCTGCAACCGTTCACTTAATGTTACCTTTCCCGTCTTGGCCTGAAGCTTGGTTAAGCATTTCTGACGATCAGAAATTTTGATATGGCTTCTAATACAACAGTAAGTAGGGCTTGTAATAAATGTTATCCCTCATATAAGTTGCCTGGAGGTTACCACATTTAATTTTCAGGAGAGCTGTTTTTAATTCATGGTAAATAATCTTCTTTCAGGAAAAAATTGTAACAAGTTACCAATATGGTACTACCTTGAAATTTTATAAGACCTAAACTCAGGCTTTTAGCTCTGTTCTTCATTTTGAAGTCTGAGTAAGCAGTATTAAGGTAAGACAATAATGGGTGATACAGAATTAAGTCCATGAAAAAAGTATAACAAACACAATTTGGTATAAGTGTATAAACATCTGAATATGCATCTACAGAGGACAAAGTTAAAACTCTAATGCAAAATTTTAATCCTCTATAAGGTTCAGTTAAACAGAAAGCATAGATGACCTTTGGGTTATGTGGCATGGTGATCAACATCAGGAAAAATTACTGACGTGTAGTTTTACCCCTGTGGACGGAGTTTTGCCCTTGTCTGTATGTGCATTCCTCTGCCCGTGCATCACTGTTGTGAATGCAATAACTTTTGAACAAATGGAGGTACATTGTACTATTATGAGACTTGTACTATGGGAACATCTCATTGGATGCTTGACGGAGGTGAAAGTTCAGAAACCGTGACCCATTGTTGCTGAGATTGGTGTGTAAGACCATTGATGAGGGCATGCCTTAAGTCAATAGCTTGTGTTGGTGCAGGTTGGCTGCATTGCGCCCCACCTGAGCCAAGGAAAGCTATTGATGCAATCAGACTCTGACAAGGAGCAGGTCAAGGCCAGCTGGATGTTGGGTAATACATGTACTATTTGGTAACACATGTATTGTAGCTCTTGACACATGGCTTAATTAAGAATTATGGTTGCACAATTGAATCAAATTGTTCCTGACTTTGAAGCCCAGAAAAGGAAACATTGCTGGCTATTTAATAAAAATTCTAACAGAACCTATGTAACAGTACATGTATTTGATCTGAATTCAAGAAATTGATTTTGGTTTAACTCCCTCATGTGGTCCTGTTTGCTTGTGTCCCCCCATCCTGTCCATCTGTCAACAAAAAACTTTGGAGTAGCATTATTTCACTAACTACACTATCTAGGACTTTTATACTTGGGTGGATGATTTATATTAATCATCACAGGACCTTTGTGCCATCAATATCAGTGATGATGAATGCTGGCGAGACATTCATGCCCCAGGGCATGGCTCGGGCAGGTGGTGGTCATCAGATTTACTTTGAGGGCCATATGGAACATGAGCTTTTGCTCAATGTTACCTTCTTGAAATAAAGATTTCATCATCATCCTCTGTTAGCAGAGCATTAGGCCCATGGGTCTTCTCTTATTTCTCTTAACTACACAAGCTAGGGCTTTCATACTTGGTGGATGATATAAATTATATATTTATATTTTCCCAGTTTTTTTACACTTCTCCAAACTGGTCACTCACATTATGCTGAGACTTGATGGAAATGCAGCTTGTAGAAGGGTTAAACAAAGTTATTCACTAGATTGTGATGCTGTGGATCCCTCACTTTAAACAATTGTTTCCGTTTGGGTACTTTTTGGTTAAAGCATGCATTCTCATGGTTTACAAAGTCACAGGGGACTCCAGTCGTCATTCACCTTTCTGATCTCTTCTCCAAAACAGTTAACCAGATTTGCTTCTGACTAGGTTGGGATGCACGTCAGGGACAGTTCCGCCCGTCTAAAAGTTAACAGCACTACGTAAAATGCGTACAGCCAACACGTCAGAAGTGCGTTGACTTTTATTTTCTGTGCGTACACACTGCATAGAGGGTGTGTAGACGCAGCGTATACAGTGCACACAGGCTGCGTAGAAGCTGCGCACAGACCACATGTACAGCACATTGACAGTTAGTAGAATAGTTTATCTACGCATATAACAATGCATATAACCCACATCAGTATACGCAGTCAGCGCGTTAAACTAATGCATTGAGACATCTTACAGTCAGACTTTTGGTGTCAGTCATTCATGTACAATGTATATACGTAATGACCAGTTATTCTTTCCTGAAAAAAATATATGGGCTATGTGGAAACATTTGTCAGTCGTTCACATCTTGGGTATAAACAAGCTTACATGTATATACCTTTAATTTATATTCTGTATTTGACCCGATAAGTGTACTGGTCACTAAAATTTCCTGAATAGAAATAAGCCACAGGCTTATCGTTGAAGATCTCGCTCCTGCACCCATCCAAATATAATACGCATACGCTGGAGTTGATGCATAGTGCTGTCTTGCAATCGTCACTTCATGATTTGTTGAGATTAATAATGATCACTGCACCATTTACAGTAACCTATGAGGGCCAATCTGTATAAGCCTATCAATCTTTCTTACAATTTATTACGCTCCAATTGCACAAAATATGGAAGGCTTTACAAGCAAGCAGATAAATGCATGTACCCTGTCATGTCCATGCCTGCGCTGGGCAGACCATGCATGAAATTTCGCAAAACAATAAAACATCCATCAAGGCCTGCTAAGAATACATGCAAGTTTCCTGTCTTGCCTGCTCCATTACTTTTCAAACATAGGCCTACATTCACTTTAATTCACAGCTGGTCGACTAAAACTAACAAGATAATTTTGACAATGGAATTCAGATAAAGTCTGATTATTTTGAGAGAAACAAACACAGAGTAGATTGTTAGCAGAACTTGGGAAACGAAACCGAACTGAAGCTACATCTTTGTATTCTAATTTCAATTACAACCAGACATCCTATACCTCTATCTGCCAGGTCATATGATATAATGTTGATACCGAATGATAGCACAAATGACGACAGATTTATGTTTTCCTAAATTTTATATGCAATGTCTAAATGAGATTGTAATAATGAGATTGTCATTTCCGTCTTGACATTTTCCAGTAGTTAAAACGGATTCATATACATAAGCCCACAAAGTCTATAATTTGTTGTTTGAGACCTATGCGCAGACAGAGGGAGGGAGGGAGGGAGGGAGAGAGAGAGAGAGAGAGAGAGAGAGAGAGAGAGAGAGAGAAGTTGTCAGCAGTTTTCTCTTTTTTTTTAAAGGTGGAAGCTGTGAAGCTAGTGCGCAGTGAGACTGGCAACTTTGGATCGCAATTACCCATTTAATTTTTTCACAAGTACATTACACCTATATATTTTCTGATTACTACATATCCATAGATTTGTATTTATAGCGTTTTTTTGCAGGATTCAAATATTTTGAGATTTTATAGCATTCTTTTTGACTTGGTAGGATTTTCACATTTTTCGCGCAAAAGTCACACAAAATTGTTTTTCTCCAGTTGAAATCAGAAGAAATTTAAAATAAAGATCCATGTCCAGGATCGAATTCAAAGGTTAGTCCTGAAATAGCATAAATAAAAAGTTAAAAAATTTTTTATTTAGTCCTGACAGGTTGTTCATTTTCCTTCTATAAAGTGCTCCAAAAGTCACGGAAGGGGTTGTCAGAAAAAATCCTGGGAACCGTTCCTGGATATGATATTTTTCTTTTAATGTCC
This sequence comes from Hermodice carunculata, assembly GCA_964020975.1. Classification (NCBI taxonomy): domain Eukaryota; kingdom Metazoa; phylum Annelida; class Polychaeta; order Eunicida; family Amphinomidae; genus Hermodice; species Hermodice carunculata. The sequence continues at coordinate 1,551,689 of OZ026624.1, read as the reverse complement.
CTTGATTTTAATGTGATAGGGCAATTCATACATTTGTGAGGTTGAGCAAAAAACAGTTCTGAGAAAATCGCGTTGAAAGAAAAATTTGACAATTCTTACGCGTATGTGGCTGTAATATGACACATACTCATTTCTTCTGTCCTGTGTTTTAATTATTGTGTGAAATAAACTTGTAGCTTTACCTCTGTGATGTTGTCATTAAACAAAAGTATATTTTGTGCCTTAAATCTCGACTTTTTTTAACTTGGGAACACTACACTTGGCTTGTTTGGGTGTGGGTTCACATGTGGCTTTCCATATTTGGGGACCAGTAAGTGGATTGTGCTAATTTGTTTTTGCATCAATAGAGAATTTCAAAGTAATCAGAACAATGGTAGTGATTAGTTTGAACTGGCCCATTCTTCTCTCCATGACTAATGGTTTCCTTTGAGTGACCCTTGTCAATAGCTCAATTGGTTTTCAATGACTGTGCAAACAATGACATGGTTCATTATCATGCCCATGCAAAAAACCCATGTGCCCGCCACTGTTTAAACTTTTCATTGTGAACAAAAGTTTTTAGATCAATCATCTAATATAAATTTTATGTTCACACATCTGAGTTTTTTGGGAGCATGTAGTTTAAGTATCAGACTATCCAAAAATATGAAAAAAATGTACTGACATATTTTAACAAATTTGCGATTTAACTATATTTAAGAAGAGAGACTTCTGAAGGATCTGACAGAAGCTGTGTGTTGTCATCAAGCCATTGGGACTGTGAGCCATTGTTAACATTGTACCTGTGGGAGTGTGGACAGTGTCTTGAGTGGAATGAGTCTTGAGTATATTTGGTGTTAGCCATTTATACCTTTTACCTGTGGTGTGCAGACATTATCTTTGAGTGGACTGGTATATTGTACCACATTGGAACCAAACCATACCTCTGTGGGATTGGATCAGCACCACATCTTTCAGTACCGCATTGGACCCAAACCGTACCTCTGTGGGATTTGTACCACATCATTTGGCACCTGTCATAGGACTTGGAACGGTGGGACAGTACCAGTGGATAATCTCACCAGGGATTAGGATTTACATAAGACTGTTTGACTGTTGAAATACCAGTGGAGATAAGTGTACCTACTTTGTACAGATTTTGATTGGTAATATATGGTTATTGTTAAAGTTATATCTTTGTGGTCATTCTTTGTTGAGTTCTGATAATATTCGAAAGGTGGGCATCGTAACAAAATGTGGGGGCTCGTCCGGGAACAAATCCAAGACAAACGGGATCAAATTTAGGACAAAACATTGAATTATTTTGCAATAAGAACATAACAGTTGAATCATCTGGAAAATTCCGGAAGTTTTCCAATACTGAATTTTACAATTGAACTCAACAAAGGATATCTGGTATTTATAACCATAGCTGTTGGTTAATATATAGACAATAGGACAACATGCCAATATATCCAAGTGTGTTTCCAGCTAATGAGGACATAACAGTCAAAGATTTTGATAAATTGGTGAAGGAAGACCTTGAAAGTGTGGCCAAATACTTAAATTTAGAAGTATCATCAGGTATCAAGAAAACACAATGTCACATTTGGTTAAAGGTTTCCTTGAGGATGAGGGATCAGAGGATTAAAGTTTAGCAATTCAGCTGGAATTAGCTAAATTAAAACTTGAGAGTGATGAAAGAGCAAGAGAGCATGAGCTAGAATTAGAGGAAAGAAAAGCACAGGAAGCAAGAGAGGCTAGAGAACACAAGTTAAAGCTAAGAGAGCTTGAACTTAGGCATTCTAGATCAGATAATTCGGCACAGTCAGGATCTTTTGAGGGAGCCAAGAATGCACGTTGAGTACCAAAATTTGAAGAAAAAGAAGCATCAAAATTCTTTTTGTCTTTCGAGAAAATAGCTGAAACTTTAGAATGGCCTACAAGAGTGTGGCCTCTTCTTTTGGAAAGCATGTTTATTGGAAAAGCACAAGAAGTTTACTCATCCCTCGCCATAGAACAAACTTCTGAGTATGATTTGTTGAAAGATGCGGTTCTGAAAGCAGATGAGTTAGTACCTGAGGCTTACAGACAAAAATTCAGGGACAGCAAAAAGGAACCAGGTGAAACTTATGTGGAATTTGCCAGAAAGAAAGAGAATCTGTTTGACAGATGGTGTGCCTCCAGGAAAATAGAAAATGATCTTGACAAATTAAGGGATCTTATTTTGGTAGAAGATTTTAAAGGTTGTATTGCGAAAGAAATTAAGACCTACCTGGATGAACTTAAGGCAGATAACTTACACGAAGCTGCAGTTTTAGCTGATTACTATGAGTTGACACCTAAAAGCCTCTTTGGAAAACCCAAACAGGGTCAGTTCAGATCTAAATTTGGAAAGAAACCAGAGAGAACGGGGAACCTCCCCCCCCCCCTCAAAAATCAAAAGAACAAAAGCCCAATAATTCTCCAGAAGGCAGTTGTGATCCTATGGGACACTGGTGCTGCCCAGTCTTGACTGTTGAAAGATGTGCTTCCTTTGTCTCATGAAACTTATCAAAAAGCCAGTGTATTACTTCAGGGTAATATAAGGAAACACAGAGAAGGGCCTGACAGCTTCCGAAGTTAGGAATACTATATGTAAAGCAGTAGTAATAGTACGACCCGTTTTGCCTCAAGGGGGGCTCGTCAGATACTGGTTATGACTGTTGAGACATGCATTTTCATACTCGGGTATAACTTTTGATGTTGCTAACGAAAAGTGATCAATGTCAAATGCAGGGAGAAAGTTTCTCTGCGTGGAAGTAAAAACGGTCCACCCGTCGAGCGACGTGGTGAGAGAAGCCATATCTCTGTTGGTACGTGCTTCCATGATGATGAGTCTGTGACGTCACAGGCCAAAGCTAGGATGGTCTACCAGCTAATTCCAGTAGTCATATGTACCCACATAATAATAGGGAATACAGTTATTCCACAGTTATTGAATGGGGTATGAAATTCAAAATAAATTGAATCATGGAATCCCAAGTGGGATTTCTCCAATAAAATTCATCTTGTTGATAGAAAGCAGAATTGTGATGAGTTTTAACTGTCATGTAGTATAAAGTGGTGTTTATACATGATTTGCTTTAGGGTCATAGGGGGAAAAAAAAGGCATAGAACATGGAAATTTTATTACTTCAGGGTGTTGAGGGAAATTACATACCAGTCCCGCTTCACAAAGTTTACCTGGAGTCTGATTTCAAAATTGGACCAGTGATTGTGGGCACTGTACCTAGTCTCCCGATAGAAGGTGTGACATTCCTTCTAGGGAATAATATAGCTGGGCATAATGTGAAAGGTAAACTGGTACCATATTTAACGGATGAGCCAGTCATGAGAAAGGACACAGAGCATCTTGAGCAGGAATTTCCGGGCATTTTTCGCGCCTGTGTTGTGACAAAGTCAATGGCTCTTGAAGCTTCTAAACAAGAAGCCAGTGACAAGGATGATGAATGTCTAGGGCTGGCAGAGACATTCTTTGCTGCTAACCTGGAGGACCAAGTTAGCCATGAAAGTAACTTGAGTCTAGAGGTAAGCCATGATGTTAACCTCTCTGACCAGGTAAACCAAAATGATCATCTGAATCAAATACCTCATTTGAATCGAGATAGGCTGATTAGGGAGCAAAAAGCTGACTTTCAGGCACAAAAGACCCAGTCTGTTATTATGTTAAATCAGGAGTGTTGATGAGGAAATGGAGACCTCCAGATGCTTCCACTGATGAATGGAGAACCATTCATCAAATAAAAGGGTCCTCCATCATATAGGGCAGACGTTTTAAAGACAGCTCATGATGTGCCTATGGCGGGCCACATGGGTATTAGGAAGACTCAAGATAGAATGTTACAACACTTCTTTTGGCCCAGATTACATGGGGATGTGGCAGAATTTTGTAAGACATGTCATACGTGTCAAGTGGTTGGAAAACCCAATCAGAAAATAAAACCTGCTCCTTTGATTAGTATCCCAGTTCTTGAAGAACCATTTAGCAGGGTTACTATAGATTGTGTTGGACCACTGCCGAAAACAAAATCGGAACATAAGTTGATCCTTACCATCATGGATTCAGCCACTAGGTATCCTGAGGCCATCCCATCAAAAAACATTAAAGCTCCTACGATCATTGATGCATTAATAAAATTTTTCACTAGAGGAGGACTGCCCATACAGATACAAAGTGACCTAGGTTCCAATTTCATGTCGGCAGTGTTTCAGGAGGTTGCCCACCAGTCAAGCATTAAATAGATTAAATCTTCAGCCTACCACCCAAAAACACAAGGGGCTTAAGAAAGGTGTTATCAAAAACTGAAGAACATGTTGAGAACCTTTTGTTTTGAAAATGAAAATGAATGGGATAAAGGTATACATATGTTATTATTTGCCACCAGAGAGATACTAAATGAGTCACTGGGGTTCAGTCCATTTGAACTGATATATGGACATACTGTGAAAGGTCCACCAAAGCTTATGAAAGAGAAATGGTTGGTGGAGACACAAGATGAACCTATCTGGGAGTATGTGTCCAAATTCAACGGAAAGTTGAAAAAGGCTTATGAGGTGACACAATCAAATCTGATGAATGCACATGCAGGGTAAGATGAAAACATGGTATGACAAGAAAGCAAGGGACAGAAGTTTTAAAGCACGAGACAAGGTGTTGGTACTTTTGCCTATGCAAGGGCATTCAATTCAGGCAAAATTTATTGGTCCTTATCTGGTTGAAAGAAAGTTGAATGATATGGATTATATAATATCTACACCAGATAGGAGGAAAGCTAAATGGCTTTGTCACATCAACATGTTAAACGAATACCATGAAAGAGGAACACTAGTAGGAATTGTCAGTGCCACTACTTTGAAGAATGATGGAAATGATGATGGGTATGATGAGAATGATCCATTCTGAAATGAAGACTTGAGTTCTATTTCCAGTGTAAAAATGCAGAACTCTGACATATTACAAAATCTTGATTTCTATTTCCAGTGTAAAAATGCAGAACTCTGACATATTACAAAATCTTGATAGCAAGATCAGTCATTTGGAGCTGCACAGCATGCTGATTTAACAAAACTTATTTGTGAGTTTGAACATTTATCCTCAGACCAGCCTGGTGGCACCTCAATATTGTGTCATGATGTAAATGTAGGTGATGCAGGTCCAATAAAGCAACAACCTTATCAGATGAATCCTCTGAGATTGGCTGCAGTTCGAGAAGAAATAAATTACATGCTGGAAAATGATATTATTGAACCAAGCCAGAGTTGCTGGAGTATAGTCCTTTTGTATTGGTTCCAAAACCGGATGGTTCAATGTGATTTTGTATTGATTATAGATAAGTGAATTCTGTGACTAAATCAGACTCCTATCCAATGCCTAGAGTGGATGATTGTATTGATAAGATAGAAAATGCATGTTTTGTCAGCAAATACGACTTGATTAAAGATTATTGGCAGGTGCCAGTCACAGAAAAAGCTAAAGAAATATCAGCTTATGTAACACCTGATGGCCTTTCTCAATGTAAAGTGATGCCATTTGGAATGAAAAACACGCCTGCGACCTTCACCCGGTTAATGAGCGCGGTACAGTTGGTTTGGAAGGATGTGTAACCTACATTGATGATACCTGTATTTTCTCAAAAACCTGGGCTGAATATCTTGAAAGAACTATAGCATTCTTTGAAAGATTGACTTCCTTAGGTCTGCAATGAACTTAGACAAAAGTGAACTTGGTCAATCTGAAGTGACATACCTGGGCTATAAAGTGGTAATGGAAATGTGTTGCCAAAAACAGCAAAAATTCAAGCAATTTTGGACTTTCCTCAGCCAACAACTAAAAAGGAACTATTGCAGTTTTTAGGCATGGTTGGATATTATGGGAAATTCTGTTAAAAAAAAAATTCAGAAATCACTGAACCATTAACAAAATTGTTAAAAAAGAAAGAAAAGTTCATTGGGAATGATCAGTGCCAGTGTGCATTCCAAGAGCTGAAAGCTGAACTCACCAATGCACCAGTTCTTTCAGCCCCAGATTTTGAAAACCATTCAAGATTGCAGTAGATGCAAGTGATGTGGCAGCAGGTGGTATGTTAATACAGGATGGTATTGATGGTTTGGAACACCCTGTGAGTTATTTTTCCAAGAAATTGAACATCCATCAAAGGAAATATTCCACCATCGAGAAAGAAGCACTTGCTTTATTGTTAGCACTTCAACATTTTGAAGTATATGTGACCTCAGGTCCATATCCAGTACTGATCTACTCTGATCACAATCCTTTTAAGTTTTTGGATAAGTTCAAGGCAAAAATCAGAGATTGTTAAGATGGAGTTTGTATCTACAAGGATATAATCTGAAAATTGAACATGTCCGCGGCAGGGACAATGTGGTTGCCAATGCACTATATAAATATTACTCACCTGAATGTGTTCACATTATAAGACGATTGTCAATAATACTGTCTATATAAGCATGTCAAATTGAAATATGTGCAGAACATGATGACCCGGAACGAGGACACAACATCCACAGGCAACATCCACGTTTGCCATTGGATGGCTTATGGAAGGATTACATTATGCTTGTTCTAGGGCCGACACAAACTTTTGTCTACATCCATTAGGGTCAATAATAATTTTACCAGAAACCAAAAAGCCTTTTATGCTCTCGAGTTGAACTTCATAAACATACATAAAGAAAAAAAAAACAAGCATATACATATCTTTTGTGTTTTGGCAAATTGGCTTCGATTTTTCTGTATTTACCCGAAAAATGGTGGTAAAAATATTAACACGCACTTCGCAGTTTGCAGGTGATATGGTAAGGACAAGGAAGGGATAAGACAAAAAATATAGGCCTACACCACGACACCTCATTAAGCATTTGAAGGCCTACTTTTTGCTGATGAAGATCGATGTGGCACTTGCATGGCTTTACTCGCCAAGTCACATACTCAATATAGGCCTCCTTATTTCGTGCAGGGGTAGTTCTCATGTCTGCTTCACATAGGCCTTAATCTAAAATTGATATATCAGATTAATAAAGCATCATATACTTCATGGAAACTCTTTAGGATTTGACTAAATCTTCTGTGGAACCGCCAATTTTGTTTAGTTCATACAGGTGTGTAGTGACCGGCAACAACGTCAACAAATGCTTTCTTCTCTCTGTTTCTGTGAGAAAATTAACAATGAAGACAATGCACACGTGGCACCAAGATCACAAAACTTATTATCTATTATGTGCTCACCATATTTATTTTAAAAAAATCAACACTCGATGTATACGGAGTACATGCATATGATTTGCTATATGGCCAGTGTTCCTATTCCGTCCAAATTTTTTTATTTTTTTGCAGTATTTTAACAACTCAGTGTCGGAGCATATTAATTCAGGAATGTGTATAATATGTATGAATATTTCTGGTTTAAGGTAGCGATCTAGTGAACAACATAAAAATCAACGATGTTTCACTTTTTACATTTTCTGGTCTGTTAACAAGTTTATTTTAAGTTCCGCATTGTTTCATTGCTAAATACTTTTTACATTGACGTGAAAATCATCGTTTTTCCCGACGCGGTCGTACCAAGATGGAGTGTAAACAAAGTTCCCACTGAACTTGCTGGTTTGTTGGGTCACGTGACCTGTGATGCGTCCACACTGATAAATATCTAGCGAGGTTAGGGGGTCACGGTCTGACTCTAGCACGTGCATTGTGTTGAACGGCTTGTCAACATGGCTTCAACAAGCGGTTTCTCCGTACCCATCAAAAGAAAAAGGAAAAAGGGTCGCAAAAGAAAAAATATTGTACGAATGGACACCGATATCAGGACAAAACTTGCCGATAGTGACAAGGGCTCATATTACCAGACGTGGCCTGAAGAGCCCAGCCTTTCACTTTCAGCGGTTGTGCCATCCACATCCACTGGCACCGAATCTGAGTTGGACAGTCTCGATGACGACGACGGGAAAACTCATTTATCAGCAACGCATAAAAAAATTAAAACTGAAAAATTTATGAGTGCACTGGATACTTCCTTGGACAGCGAATAAAGTGTGACTAGAGCCTCTGCCCCTCCCCTGCCCCTGCTCAGTCCCCGTCCCCTCAGCTGAAGTACTCCTCGCAGTGGCATTTTTGCGAGTTACGGGAAGAAGTTGAGGATGTACACATAAAATGCTATGAGATGGGGCTGTGATCCAATCTTTTTATTTTATGACTACAATTTATTTCACCATTTTCGGGTTTCATTAGGCTATATGTACTGTTTGTCAACACTGAAGTTCGGTTTATTAGTTTCTTGTTTAACGTTTCAAGCCTGTGATATGAAACCCGTCCGCCAGCCTGCATGGAGCCTGTTTGGCTGGAACTTGTTGTAAATAAGCAAAACAACCTGTGAAAATTTCAGAAAAATGAAACATGTCGGGGTAATTTAAAACTGATTCAAATTCACCGCTTGGTGTTTTCATGAATAGTGCGATTCATTTGACACTAGTTGTATTGTAGACTTCATCCCTCGCTATCGTAAACTTTCATGGCTGTTGCGGCAGCAGTTATCTTTGGCACATTTGCATAATTAGCTCTCTCAAGTTCTAGTATGCATGCTCGCTGCGTAACTCCACGTACTTCCACGAAAACGTCATATGGCGCTAAATTTCCACGAGGGTATTTAAAAGGACAGGAGACATACCTCCTTATGAATATGTGATTTTTAGTTATAAATCACTATATATTTTACATGTTTTGAACATTGATAGACAACTAGGGAGGTCGTACTTATCGCGGAAGTTCAAAAATAGAACCTGTCTTGAATAGTTTTGGCGGCATTGACCGACGAAGGTCAAAGATCATCAGACCGAGAGAAATAGCCTGTTTTCTCAAGCTCACTTTTACGAAGGAACGGCCACTTCCAGTGAAATTGGGGAAAAATCCACTGGCTCGATTTTGTTCAGACTTGGCATGTATGATAAGTTATTTATTTTCTCTGAAAAGGTGTTTTTGTTTGTTGATAATGGGAATAGTTTTGTAGTTTCACCGTCATTCACAGAGCTTTCACCAAAAGTACATGTGCATGGCACAACTATAAATATCTTTCGTGACCTAAAACAGGGCTCGTTTGCGTTATCGACAATACAAAACACGTTTTGATGGCCAAGAATCTACGCTAGGGGTAAAACAGACGGAAGTGGTCGTCGAATAATCTGTTGACCTTCCAATTTTGCTGGAGTGGCTTTGGGTTGGCACAAACGATTGTCAGACTTTGTGGCCTCATAAAATAAATACTATTGGATAGATTTTAATAAATGTGGTATCTACGTTTGCGCTAGACACTCAGCTTTTAGAAAAGGTACACTTTTGTATGGTTTACTGTTGCCTTTTTTTCACAATCGCGAGAAATGGTGAGCAATGTCCGTTCATATGCGTTCACTAGATCATCACCTTAAAGATAATTTATTACTAAGTGGTAATATGATGAAATCCAATATAGTGACTTTCTTTAAGAGTAGGCTAATTGTTTCTTGCAACTCGCAGAAGTTGGAAATATCATAATATTTAATCTAGGTCCATATTTACAAACTCAATCTTAGGCTTTGAAGTTTATCTCATCCATTCGCACATTGGCTGCATCAAGATACAGCATGAAAGCTGAGGAGTCCTGGCTCAGGTGTGGTGAATACAGGTATCATTTTGAAATTATGGTAATCTGGAAATAACCACCTTCAATTTTCTCAAAACTGAACATGAAACTAATTTCCTTTTCCAGACCTGGTAAATGAAGAGATCAAACATACACATTTATGAATTTTGGATTAGAAGGCTACCTTATGCTTTTGGTGCCCTTTCTCCCATCTTTATTTAAAAACATGCAATTCAAGTGTACGCCTACATTAAATGACCGATGCTGTACTTTATGTTGGATGCTATACATTTTAACAGGCTATGCGGCTGGCAGCAAATGGTAAATATATGAAAGTCTTTTAATTGGTGATGTAATCTGACTTCAGTGTTGAACGAGTCGTCACTGACAGCACGATACAAAACAATAGCATTATATATTAAAGCTTACAACTGCCATTTTTTGGATTTAAATGTTTACAGCCGTAACGACCAATCTGTCACAGTTATACCGTGTTTGATGCACTTCAGAAATCTTTTCAAGACAAACCAGGTGAATATTTGGGCCCAACACAGAGAGTTATTTTCTCTGGTGTAGAGCTAAAGCGTGGAATCCAATATATGCATATGTGTACACATATACAGTAGCCAACGCATATAGTTCGCCGTGAAGCGTCGACACTGTGTACACACTGCGTAGACACCACACAGCCACCTCTGTGGCACTGTGCAGAGAGTGCGTAGACAAATGAACGAATGTGTATACAGTGAGTTGGGCCAATGCAGCCGTGTAGAACCCCTGTTAACTTCTACGCGAGCGGAACTGTAGGTCTCTACCAATTTGTTCAAATAATCACACTCTAGTGTTTGCAATTTTTCATGTTTGTTTTTTGGTAAAATCTTCAAAATCTTTTCCAAAACTGCCAAGCCTGTTGCTTTAAAATTGCATAGGGATGTTACAAGGGATCCCCGGGCCTCATTGTTTAACAGGTGGCCCTGTGAGTTTTTCTCTTTTTTTTTTTTTTTTTTTTTTTTTTTGCAAATTTTTGAACTTCTCCAAAGCCTTTTCTCAGATAATGCTGAAACTTCGTTGAAATGGATCTGATGGGAGAGTGAAACAAACTTTTTCACTTGTTAGGGATACTCTGGATCCTTGATTTTTAACAATTTTTTTTTTTTTTTTCATTTGGTTGCTTAAAGTTTGATGCATACATGCCTATTGATTACTAAGTGAATGGGGCTTGCAGTGGTAATTCACAATTTCAACTTCTCCAGAACTGTCAGATTGGCTCCAAACTTGGTGAGGATGTACCTTAGGTGGGTGTCTACGAAGTGTGTTCAAATGGTCATACTCTAATCATTTTAAATTTTTGCATGACTTTTCTTGTTGGGGGGGGGGGGTTAAAACCTTTACCAAAATGTTCTCCCAAACCATCAGGCCAACTGCTTTACTCTCATCTCGTAAATGCTGTTATCTCATCTATTATGGTAGGATATGTCTGAAATATGCAAAATAGGAATGCTGTGGAAACAAATGCAAATTATTGTTACAAAGTTTCAAGTAGAATTTTAAGGACAAGTAAGACACCAATAACCTTTGCTTGGCCAATTTTGAGATTTTAACAGTTTTTACAAGATGAATGTCCTTTCTATTAGTTGTCAAAATGTCAAGCAATTAACTCAAGTAGAAATATGAGAAAAACACCAAAAACCACACAGGCATGTGGACATCCGAACGTCCATGTGTCATTCTTTTGGTTTTCAGCCGCCAAAGGGAACAGTGCCACCCGTCAATCATACTTAACAGCCTGTCACATGGCTGCAGGTAGCAACAACCCATGGCAAAAGGAGAGTGGTATCAGGGCGGCAATGAGAAATCAAGCGACATGCCGAAAGTATGTTTGTGGGCAGGGAAAAGATGTGAACATGCTAACATGTCATAGCCTTAGTGGTTTACTTTATGGTTATCTTGCTTGTTTTGCATTGTAATGAAGGGAGACTTTAAATGTTCAAGAGAGGAGCGGGAATCGTCAGATGATGTCCCTTCAAAGGCCATGCCATGATGGATTACCCCAGTGGTCCTGCACACCAAAGACAGGCGGGGAAAAAACTAGGCACTTTAATACCCATATACATAATAATATTTTATCGAAATCCAGGGATGAGGAAATAAAAGTACAAATAAACACATCAAAATGAGCATAAACGTGAACAGCAGAGAAAACACACAAAACACTTTACAAAACTCAGGTTGGAAAGAGAAATGAAACTCATTGAGAAAATAGCTACAAAATAATGACAAGCTAACTAAGTAAAGTGTACAGACAAGTCTAACAAGCTAACAAAATGAAGTATACAGATAGGAGTAAATGCAGTAAAATACTATCCCTAAAAACGGGATGAAGAGGTAGGGGGCGGAAGACCAAACCCGCCATCCGTGCACTGACCACGAGCGACCGTATGCCACCCCCCACCCACCCCACCCACCCCACCCCCCCGAAGCAAGGCAACACAACTTTTGCTGCCAGGCTTGAGGTCACAGGGCCCAAAGGGCCGCCTCCATGACGTCACACTTTGAAACCAGACTGTCGCTGTGGCTGTTTGACAGATCGCAAAATACAGTTTTCCGTACTTCAAAGGCTCTTTTATTCATGTGATTGGCCAAGAATTGATTGAAAACCTCCCCAAATGTTAAGGGACAATGTTAACTACATTTTGTGCAAATATCAGCTCAACTTGAGCAAGTGGTATTGTTTCAGAGGCAAATGATCAACATCAAAGGCCTTTGAAGCTTGTTTTCTCAGAAACCATAATTGGACGAGAACCCCACCTAAGAATGGTTATTTCAAGAAAACGGCTGGGTGTAATTTAATTCGGTTAACGGCTTTTGATTCTCTAATGTCTGAACTGCAAAAACGATTCAGCTATTTTCGAAATTTTGCTTCGTTCTTTTTCTATGAAATGAAGAAAATGAACATCCTGAAAATGAAAGGGAAAATTGAAACTTCAAACTTTGAGGATGGATAACAGAAAAACGAAACCAAACATAAAAAATCGCAGGATCGTTTTTTTTGTTGCCAATATGCCAGGATTAAGATGCAAGTATAATTCTGATTTTATCCCAAATAATTAGTGACTTATATCGACATTTATGGGGTGGATGCTTTGTGGTCAACAAAAAATTGGCATGTGTAGGTATCATCATGCTTTAATAAAAGTCTCTGTTTGAGAACGGATCAGTATGTGTGTTGTATTTGCAATGGTTTGTGATATGTACTGCTTTTTTCTGTATGGTAAAAAACCCTCTCAGTTTTAGACCCCCAAGTAAGAAGACAATTTAATCTTGAAAGTATTAAAGAGTTATGTATAATTTGTAGAATGTCCATTTGTATATAATGGTTTAGTTCCTCATGATACCATCTGTCTGTCAAATGTTTGAAGCTACCATGTCTTGGTGTTGATTTAGTGCATAGCGATGATGACGTTTTGTGATTTTTTAGCAAATTATCAAAGTTAGGAAATATGAGTTTTGGGATATGTACATGTAAGCAACAGTGATGATGGTCTTAAGTGGAGGCAACCTTGATATCATTCTGAAGGTCACAGGAGCACTTTAGTCTGTGCATGTAAGGTCAGGTGCAGCCTGAGCACAGGACTGTCATGGTCCTTGTTTTTGCCACATTACCATGTTCGCTGCTTCAGCAGTTGAGCTTTAATCTCTGTCATGATTGTTTGCTTTCAGAATGGAGAATTCATAAACCAGGTGGCTCATGAGAACATCATTGTTGCCCTTGCCCCACTTCTGGAGCATAATCACCCCACACAAGAAATATGCGACTTCTTCAGCAAGGTGAGGCAACATTAACCTTTTCTCCTTTAAATTTGAACTCAGTCAACAGGTTTCCTTGATGTAGCTCGAGTGTGTCAAGAAGAACTGCTGACCTGCGATTGTGATCCTGATAGGTCTCGTTTATTCCAGTTCAAATTGTTTTTCATAACTGTTCAAGTCATTCAAAAACATTGAAGCAGACAACATTTGACCAGTTTTGGCGCTTTACCAAAAAAAGGGTGAGAGCAAATTTAGCATCACTCGCTATTGCCATCTGCATGATCAACCTGCAAACCTATCCCAGGGAGAGAGAGGTTGGGGATGGGGATGGGAAATTGTTTTACCAGGCACCCTTTTAAGGTGACACCATGATGATTTACAATAGTTTTATTTCCATGGCTTTGCTTCATCCACACAATATACAAAAATTAAAATGCTGTGAAAACGAAGCAACCTACGGTTGGTTATAACAGCTGGCTGATTGTAAAAAGGGTTGCATTGTGCATACGTGTAGGAGCATAGAAGTCAACATCCTGCTCACCTTGTCAGTGGTGTTAATGCACAGTCAGAGGGATGGGGTGACACAAGAGTACCTTGTGTGTGTGAAGAATAAGGATGAGAGTTTTCACTGACCCATGCCTGTTCTTAACATGTCTGTATATGCACAAGGCATCCACTTTGTCAGCATGTGTTCACACATTGAGTGCTACCATTTATGTCTGTGGTGCACGATGTTTGCTTCCTGACTTCAACAGTTAAATCAGGCTTCAGAGACAACCCCTGGTGGTCACCAAATTGTGGGCTTGTGTGACAGGTGTTTTAAGCTCAGCTGACTTGTCAGTCAGCTGAGCTTATCTTATGGTCCTCCGCCCGTCGTCCGTCATCCGTCATCCGTCCATATTGCTAGGCACACCACACTTTTTAGTGATTTTGTCAATAGGGTTAGAACTTTGTTGCATAAAATACAACACAAAGGTTAAAAAAACAACAACTACACAAAACTCTTTTGAAATGTTTCCAGGGATATGACAAAATACCTAATAAATACAACACTAACTCAAGAACATTAGTCAAACTGTGTCAAGATGGAGTTTGAAATGACAAAGTATAGTCCTCAAAGTATTTAGAGTGGTAAGAGGGAAAGTACCCGGAGTAAAGTATACTTAACCCACCAAGAGAATTTTCTCTAGTAAGTCTTAAGTGGGAAAACCATGATCATACTCACTTTTTGCATGATTTCTTTCTTTTTAATCTTCATCCAGTACAGTGGTAGAGGTGGCTTTCAACTAATACCTTAGTACGCTTTACCTCATGACACCTCTAGTCAACTTTATGGTGCTGAAAATTGTATTACTATTTACTTTTTTATACCAGTGTCGGTATGGTGGAATAGTGTATGAAGCTATTAAGGTTCAAAGCAGACGTCCATCATCCGTCATCAATTCACATTTTCAACTTCTCCGAAACCGTAAGCCACATCCACTTTAAAAAAACTGAGTGGGGATGTGCCTTGGGTGGGTGTCTGCCAAGTTTGTTCAAATGGTCACGGTCCAGTGATTTTTGGGATTTTTAGCTAAGCTGACTGACAAGTCAGCTGAGCTTATCTTATGGTCCTCCTTGTCAGGTTTGTTCAAATGGTCATGATCCAGTGATTTTTGGATATTTAATATATTTCTTTGTTCTTTTTTTGGACAAATCTGAAAAAAATCTTCTCCGAAACCGCCCACCCAATTGCTTTGATGTCCCACAGGGATACTCCTGGGGACTCTTAGTTCTTAATTTGTTCACCAGGTGGGGCTGCGATTTTTTCTATTTTTTTTTTTTTTTTAGCTCAGCAGATAATTCAGCTGAGCTTTTAGGAGGGTGAGGCATCCGTCGTCCGTCTGTTGTCGTCCATCATCCGTTGTCTGTCGTCTGTTCACAATTAACATTTTCGACTTCTTCTCAAAAACTGTCAGCCAGATCCACTTCAAACTTGCTGGAGATGTGCCTTGGGTGAGTCTCTACCAAGTTTGTTCATATGGTCATGGTCCAGTGATTTTTGGATTTTTCATGATTTGTTTTGTTCATTTTGGGGGGGGGGAATCTTAAAAAATCTTCTCCGAAATCGCTCACCCAGTTGCTTGGATATCCCACAGGGACACTCCCGGGGACACCTTATTCTTAATTTATTAGCATGTGGGGCTGCAATTTTTTTCTAATTTTAAATAAATCTTTGTGTGTTATAGCTATTTTCGACTTCTTCTCCAGAACCGTCACTCAGATTAAGCTGAAACATGGTGGATATGTTACTTGTAGAAGGGTCAAACAAAATTGTTCACTATGTGGGAATGCTGCGAATTCCTGATTTTTAATGATATTTTCAATTTGGATACTTATCGGTCAATGCAGCTTTCCTATTGATTACTATGGAAGCCAATGAGCATTCTAATGCTAATTCACATTTTCGACTTCTTCTCCAAAACCGTCATCCAGATTAACTTCAAACTTGATGGCAATGTACATTGGGTGGGTTTCCACCAGGTTTGTTCACATGGTCACAGTCCAGTGATCTTTGGATTTTTAATGAATTTTTTTGTTCTTTTTTTTGGACAAACTTCTCCGAAACCGCTTACCCAATTGCTGTGATATCACATGGGAAGACACCTAGGGACTCCTTGTTCTTAATCTGTTCACCAGGTTGCCCTGCAAATTTTTTCTAATTTTTTAATAATTTTGGGGTTTTTTTGTTGGTGTTATAGCTGTTGTCGACTACTTCGCCAAAAGCGTCACTCAGATTAAGCTGAAACATGGTAGATATGTTCTTTGTGGAAGGGTTAAACAATGTCGTTCACTATGTGGGAATGCTGCAGATTCCTGATGTTTAATGATTTTTTCAATTCGGCTACTTTTCAGTAAATGCATAGTTTCCTTATTGATTACCATGCAAGTCAATGGGCATTCAAATGCTAATTTACATTTTCGACTTCTTCTCCAAAACCGTCATCCAGATTTACTTCAAACTTGGTAGGGATGTACCTTGGGTGGGTGTCTACCAGGTTTGTTCCAATGGTGATGTTCCAATGAATTTTGGATTTTTTTATGATTTTTTTTTTTAAATCTTCACAAAAGTTTTAATAGGAAAGTTTAACATGGGAATTTCTTGTTATGGTTATAAATTAAATAATTTTGGCCAGATTTACTTCAAACTTGGTGGTGATGTGCCTTGGGTGGATCTCTACCAAGTTTCTTCAAATGGTCACGCTCAGTTGAATTTTGGATTTTTTATGAATTTTTTTGTTCCTTTTTGGGGGCAAAGCTTAAAAACTCTTCTCCTCTGAAACCGCTCATCCAATTGCTTTGATATCGTAAATAGACACTCCCATGGGACACCTAGTTCCCAATTTGTCCACCAGGTGGCGCTGCAATTTTTTTCTAATTATTTTATGAATTTTTTGTATGGTTTTGCTATTTTTCACTTGTTCTCAGAACCGTCCCTCAGATTAAGCTGAAATGTGATGGATATGTTCTTGTGGAAGGGTCAAACAAAGTTGTTTACTAGGTGGCACTGCTTTGGATTCCTGATTTTTAAGGATTTTCAATTTGGGTACTTATGGGTCAGTGCATCTTTCCTATTGATTACTATGTAAGTCAATGGGCATTCTAATGCTAATTCACAGGACAACTGACACAGAATTTACTGTTTACTTGATAAGTTGAGATCTGTTTTGAGTGAGTACTGTGATGCTGCACATGTTAATGTTTCTGTATGAAGGTCATGCTTAGACAGTACATTAATGATCTCATTTCTGGGGTCACAAT
Source organism: Hermodice carunculata (assembly GCA_964020975.1). Taxonomy (NCBI): domain Eukaryota; kingdom Metazoa; phylum Annelida; class Polychaeta; order Eunicida; family Amphinomidae; genus Hermodice; species Hermodice carunculata. The sequence continues at coordinate 1,534,431 of OZ026624.1, read as the reverse complement.
GCAACTTACATGAATTTTACTCTTTATTTTGACTTGAGAACTACTTGAACCTTGATGTTGTACATGTTAGTGTTCTTCTATAAATAGGTACCACAGAGAGCTTGCCTGCGGGATCTTAAATGCCTGAGTAAATGACCTGAATAGCCCATTTTTACGCCTCATTTTCACAAACTTATCCTTGACACTTCACAATAAAATTTACATCACAATAAAGGCTTAAATTTCTTCTTTATTACTGTGGTGTTGTTATTTTCATTGATATGCATGTATGTTATTTATTGAGCGTGATATGGGCAATGGCCAAATTTGACCCTTTCCTCTGTTTCGGTCAGCTTCATTTTCGGAATGAGTGATTAAATTCAAAATTGCCACAGATAGAAAGAATAGATTCTAAGCTTTATTTCGTATAAAAAACTTACGCGTACCCTCAGAAAAAGATTACAAAAAATTAAATTGAAAACTTTGACATAAAATTTGAAAATGTTAGGCAAATAGTACATGATAAATTTTGATATGGTTAAAAAGCTTACTTGAAGCGCAAGAATGTGAAAAAATTAGAGTTTGTAATATGCATCGCAAAAATACACTTAATTTTTGTAACTGGCTCAGCCTGCCTAAAGCGAGCAAGGAGTTCCAACATTTTTTCGTGTCGCTGGTGATACTGCACAGACCGTCAACATGGATCACACCTCCGAAATCCCCTGGACAGTTTGGTCTGAGATTGGTAAGTTTTATCAAGTATACATTATACAATGTTCTGGTGACTTTTCAGAGAATTTCTTATTTTAGTGAGAAATTTTAGTCGGAAGTGTAACGCCTGTAATTGCATTGACTCGATTAAACTGATAAATCGGCGCTGTGGAGACCAGACTTTGTCAACTTGTGCTTCATTGTGCACACGATCTAGATTGAATCATGCTTCTAAACAAATAACTTTGATTTATAAGAGTTTTATAAATATTATATAGGCATCAATTTGTATCAGAATTTGATGATTTTATTGACAAAGCGGGTTTTCAAAAATGTTTGGGTCGATGAAAAATGATAAATCCAATATGGCGGATGTGCAATATCGCGATGTAAACAAACTGAGCGGTCACAAATCGCACTCCCACTTGTTGGATTTTTGTGAATTCTTAGCAGTAAATTAAGCTTTAAATACCGGCAGTCTGCTGTTGTATCATGTCCAAATTAAATTCAATGTTTAATGTGACATTTGGGATAAGGTGTGACAATGAAATTTGCAGAATTGTGCTTTTATAGTTAGTTTTGAAATTCAAACTTGCCGAATTTTTGTAAATATGCTGAACATTTGTCAAATATTTCTCTTGATTTGGAGACAAAAACTTTCATCTGACGTTTATACAATAAATACTTGGTCTTGGCAGTGGTACCATTCCCTCCACCCCCACCCCACCCCCACCAACCAACCAAAACAGAACTGTGCAAGATGAAAATAATGATTGTTCTAATACGCCTTTGGCTTCATATCTGTTGGGTAATTTTTACAAATACCTTATACCCACACACATGTGGCAAAAACTTCTTAGTGGTACCACCCCCCCCCCCCCAACAAAAATGATAATAAAGAATTGGGAACTTTGCCAAAATATGCCTTGATATTTTCTGTTGGAAATTATCCCAAGTCTGGGTGCAATTTGTGTTTTAGATTTGGTTAAGCACGTTTTACTACACTAATGCAAAATAAATAGCTCTACATGTTACAAAACAAGACTTGCTTAGCATTACTTTAATTTTCATCACAAAATTGCTATGTGATACCAATTAAGTACCTGTTGTGCCTTGCCAAGTAGTGCAGTATGGTAAAATATATAAATGAACATTTTTTGTTTCAGATGATATGAAAAGGCCAGACTGTTTCAAGCTGTGTTTTTAGCCAAGGGGAGGGGAATTCGTCCCAGCCTTCAAAGTCATAAGATGCAAGTCAAAAACAGATAACTGCTGTAGTTGTACCACATGCACGAGTCATCAGGGTCTTCCTGGGACCAAGTTGACCAGTGGCTAGGTAGGTTTATTTCCCGCCTATCCCAGGAAAAAGCAAGGCATCTGGTGGAGACAGCTGTCCAGGGCATGCTAAAGTGTCCAGTCAAAGAAAGACAGTCTTTCTGGCACACCTCATTGAACGTGGATATTATTGGTGTGCATTTTGAGCTCAGCTGACTTGTCAGTCAGCTGAGCTTATCTTATGGTCCTCCGTCCGTCGTCCGTCGTCCATCCGTCGTCCGTCCGTCGTCCGTCAACAATTTACATTTTCGACTTCTTCTCCGAAACCGTCAGCCAGATCCACTTCAAACTTGGTGGGGATGTGCCTTGGGTAGGTGTCTACCAAGTTTATTCAAATGGTCATGGTCCATTGATTTTTGGATTTTTAATGAATTTTTTTGTTCTTTTTTGGGCAAATCTAAAAAAATCTTCTTCTCTGAAACCGCTCACCCAATTACTTTGATATCACACAGAAACACTCCCTGGGACACATAGTTCTTAATTTGTTCACCAGGTGGCGCTGCAATTTTTTTCTATTTTTTTATGAATTTTTGTATGTTATAGCTATTTTCGACTTCTTCTCCAGAACCGTCACTCAGATTAAGCTGAAACATGGTGGATATGTTCCTTGTAGAAGGGTCAAACAAATTTGTTCAATATGTGAGAATGCTCCAGATTCCTGATTTTTAACGATTTTTTCAATTGGGGTACTTATCGGTCAATGCAGCTTTCCTATTGATTACTATGGAAGTCAATGAGCATTCTAATGCTAATTCACATTTTCAACTTCTTCTCCAAAACCGTCATCCAGATTAACTTCAAACTTGGTGGGGATGTACCTTGGGTGTGTGTCTACCAGGTTTGTTCAAATGGTCATGCTCCAGTGATTTTTGGATTTTTAATGATTTTTTTTGTTCTTTTTTTGGACAAATCTTAAAAAATCTTTTTCTCGAAAAGCGCTTACTCAATCACTCTGATATCACACGGGAAGACACCTAGGGACTCCGTGTTCTTAATTTGTTGACCAGGTGGCGCTGCAATTTTTACTAATTTTTTATGAATTTTTGTGTTGTAGCTATTTTTGACTTCTTCTCCAGAACCGTTACTCAGATTAAGCTGAAACGTGGTGGATATGTTCCTTGTAGAAGGGTCAAACAAAGTTGTTCACCATGTGGGAATGCTGCAGATTCCTGATTTTTAACGATTTTTACCTCAGCTGACATGTCAGTCAGCTGAGGTTTTTTGAGGGTCCCTCGCCCGTCGTCCGTCCGTCGTCCACAATTCACATTTTCGACTTCTCAAAAACCGTCAGCCAGATTCACTTCAAACTTAGTGGAAATGTGCCTTGGGTGGGTCTCTACCAAGTTTCTTCAAATGGTCACGGTCCAGTGATTTTTGGATTTTTAATGAATTTTTTTGTTCTCTTGTGGGTAAATCTTAAAAAATCTTCTTCTCCGAAACCGCTCACCCAATTGCTTTGATATCACACAGGAACACTCCCTGGGACACCTAGTTCTGAATTTGTTCACCAGGTGGCGCTGCAATTTTTTCCTATTTTTTTGATGAATTTTTGTGTGTTATAGCTATTTTCGACTTCTTCTCCAGAACCGTCACTCAGATTAAGCTGAAATGTGGTGGATATGTTCCTTGTAGAAGGGTCAAACAAAGTTGTTCACTATGTGGGAATGCTGCGGATTCCTGATTTTTAACGATTTTTTCAATTCTGGTACTTGTTGGTCAATGCAGCTTTCCTATTGATTACTATGTGAGTCAATGGGCATTCTAATGCTAATTCACATTTTCTACTTCTTCTCCAAAACCGTCATCCAGATTAACTTCAAACTTGATGGCAATGTACCTTGGGTGGGTTTCTACCAATTTGTTCAAATGTTCATGCTCCAGTGATTTTTGGATTTTTAATGAATTTTTTCGTTCTTTTTTTTTTTTTTTTTGGACAAATCTTAAAAAATCTTCTTCTCCGAAACTGCGCATCCAGTTGCTTTGATATTATACACAGACACTCCCGGGGACACCCAGTTCCCAATTTGTTCACCAGGTGGCGCTGCATTTTTTTTGAGGAATTTTTTCTATGCTTTTGCTATTTTTCACTTGTTGTCAGAACTGTCCCTCAGATTGAGCTGAAATGTGATGGATATGTTGTTGTGGAAGGGTCAAACAGTTGTTTACTAGGTGGCACTGCTTTGGATTCCTGATTTTTAAGGATTTTCAATTCGAGTACTTATCGTTCGATGCAGTTTTCCTATTGATTACTATGTAAGTCAATGGGCATTGTAATGCTAATTCACAGGACAACTGACACGAAATTTACTGTTTACTTGATAACTTGAGATCTGTTTTGAGTTCGCTACACATGTTAATTATTGTGTATGAAGGTCATGCTGAGACAGTACATGAATGACCTTGACCTTGTTTGTGGGGTCACAGTGCAACATACATAAATTTTACTCTTCATTATAACTTGAGAACTACTTGAACTTTGATGTTGCACATGTAAGTGTTCTTCTATAAAGGTCAGACTTACTTAGAACATGGTGTCCTTGATCCTTTCCCAAGTTCATAGAGCTGCAAGTGTGATGAATGTCAAGATCAGCTGAGGCACGGGCTGTTCACACAGCCCTCTTGTTTATGAATTTTTGTGTGTTATAGCTATTTTCGACTTCTTGTCCAAAACCGTCACTCAGATTAAGCTGAAACATGGTGGATATGTTCCTTGTAGAAGGGTGAAACAAAGTTGTTCACTATGTGGGAATGCTGTGGATTCCTGATTTTTAACGATTTTTTCAATTCGGATACTTGTTGGTCAATGCACCTTTCCTATTGATTACTGTGGAAGTCAATGGGCATTCTAATGCTTATTCACATTTTTTACTTCTTCTCCAAAACCGTCATCCAGATTAACTTCAAATTTGGTGGCAATGTACCTTGGGTGGGTTTCTACCAATATTGTTCACATGGTCATACTCCAGTGATTTTTGGAATTTTAATGAATTTTTTTTGGGTTTTTTTTCTACAAATCTTAAAAAATCTTTTTCTCCGAAACTGCTTACCCAAATGCTTTGATATCACACAGGATCACATCTAGGGACTCCTTGTTGTTAATTTGTTCACCAGGTGGCACTGCAGTTTTTTTCTAATTTTTTGTGAATTTTTGCGTGTTATAGCTATTTTCGACTTCTTCTCCAGAACCGTCACTCAGATTAAGCTTACAGGTGGTGAATATGTTCCTAATGGAAGGGCCAGACAAAGTTGTTCACTATGTGGGAATGCTGCGGATTCCTGATTTTTAGTGAATTTTTCAATTTGGCTCCTTACGGGTAAATGCACCTTTCAATGCAGCTTTCCTATTGATTACTATGTAAGTCAATGGGCATTCTAATGCTAATTCACAGGACAACTGACACGGAATTTACTGTTTACTTGATAACTTGAGATCTGTTTTGAGTTAACTTCACATGTTAATTATTCTGTATGAAGGTCATGCTGAGACAGTACATGAATGACCTTGACCTCGTTTGTGGGGTCACAGTGCAACATACATGAATTTTACTCTTCATTATAACTTGAGAACTACTTGAACTTTGATGTTGCACATGTAAGTGTTCTTCTATAAAGGTCAGACTTACTCAGAACATGGTGTCCTTGATCCTTTCCCAAGTTCATAGATCTGCAAGTGTGATGAATGTCAAGATCAGCTGAGGCACGGGCTGTTCACACAGCCCTCTTGTTTCCATTCGGGTACTTATGGGTCAATGCAGCTTTCCTATTGATTACTATGGAAGTCAATGGGCATTCTAATGCTAATTCACATTTTCGACTTCTTCTCCAAAACCGTCATCCAGATTAACTTCAAACTTGGTGGGGATGTACCTTGGGTGGGTGTCTACCAAGTTTGTTCCAATGGTCATGTTCCAATGAATTTGGGTTTTTTTTATAATTTTTTTTTCAAAAATCTTTACAAAAGTTTTAATAGGAAAGTTTTAACATGGGAATTTCTAGTAATGGTTATAACTTAAATAATGTTGGCCAGATTTACTTCAAACTTGGTGGGGGTGTTCCTTATGTGGATTTCTACCAAGTTTGTTCAAATGGTCACGCTCTATTGATTTTTGGAATTTTTATGAATTTTTTTCGCTTTTTGGGGGCAAACCTTAAAAACTCTTCACCTCTGAAACTGCTCACCCAATTGTTTTGATATCGTTCATAGACACTCCCATGGACACCTAGTTCCCAATTTGTTCACCAGGTGGCACTGCAATTTTTTCTAATTTTTTTTTTTTTTTTTATGAATTTTTTATATGGTTTTGTTATTTTTCACTTGTTCTCAGAACCGTCCCTCAGATTAAAGTGAAATATGATGGATATGTTCTTGTGGAAGGGTCAAACAAAGTTGTTTACTAGGTGGCACTGCTTTAGATCCCTGATTTTTAAGTATTTTCAACTCGGGTACTTATCGATCAATGCGGCTTTCCTATTGATTACTATGTAAGTCAATGGGCATTCTAGTGCTAATTCACAGGACAACTGACACAAAATTTACTGTTTACTTGATAACTTGAGATCTGTTTTGAGTTAGTACTGTGATACTGCACATGTTAATGTTTCTGTATGAAGGTTATGCTCAGACAGTACATGAATGACTTTGACCTCATTTCTGGGGTCACAGTGCAACATACATAAATTTTACTCTTCATTATAACTTGAGAACTACTTGAACCTTGATGTTGCACATGTAAGTGTTCTTTTATAATGGTCAGACTTACTCAGAACATGGGTGACCTTGATCCTTTCACAAGTTCATAGATCTGCAAGTGTGATGAATGTCAATATCGGCTGAGCATGGGCTGTTCACACAGCCCTCTTGTTTTTTTGTTTTTTTTTTGTTTTTTTGTTTTTTGTTTAGTATTGAGTATATATATAGGCAGTGACATAACAAATCAATGTATGTTGATGTATTAAAACGAAAAAGAAAAAAAGAAAAGAAAGAAAGAAAGAAACCAGGCCTCACCTGTCCAAAATAGGAAAAAAAAACATGGATAGGTTCAGGCAAAAATTATTTTAACTTGAAAAAAAAAGTATTTGTTTGGATGTGAATAAATTTATCTCAAACAAATTATAAAAAGTGTAGAAGACTTAGGTGTATGCATGTTGCGTTCTTATTATTAAACTATGAAAGTTATATCAACTGATAAATATATGAAATTAATTTTCTGTGTCTTCTTTCTTTTCAGGACAACAGAGCAAACCAGCCGGCTTGACCCACAGTGTTATCCGGGATGTGGATTTCCAGCTGGTGCAGTGTGCCAGGGGTGATGTGACAAGGGGACTTCTTTGAGAGCTATCAACATAGTATACATCAGAACTCTTTAAAGTAGTTGATTCAGTATGGCCACAAATGTTCAGTGCCAGCCAACTAATAACAGAGATTTCAAGGATAAAGGCAAAACCAAAAAAAAACTTCTAAAGGACTCTCACAGAAATAATAAAGCAGAACTGTATTGACGAGAAACATTGTGGCAAAATCAAGAAGAGGTAAATAGTCAAGTCGAAAAAGAGACTGTTGGCCAGGTTTTGTGTGAGGTATGTACAAAAAATAGACAAGGAGCTGCATGGAGAGAAGGTATGAACATGGGTAGCCATTTACAGAGAGTGTTGAAATGTGTGTCATGGAACTAATTGGTGAGTTTGATATCCTAGGGCAAACGTTGGTGCTGTCATGCAAAGTGTGTCCAGTTGGTTGTTCAATTAAACTCTGAGTCATTACCACCTGCAGCAAAAGTACCGTACTGGACGCCATAATAGTCGCAGCTGGAGGGGTAAAATAATTTTTTCAAAGCCATACCTGCGACTATTATGCCGACTACAGTCTAAACTTCCCGGGGACTTAGCCTGGGAGGAAGTTTTCTTGACGATGGAAAAGACCGGTGGCCATGTTTGTTTACATTGCCGGTGTACATACATTGTGATCGTCGTCAGAAAGTCTCAATAATGCAATAAAATGTATATCTATAGGCTTACCCTTACTATAATCTGCGTATTCTTGTTCATAGTTTAATATGCAGACAGAAAAACGGGGGAAATACGCTCGATCAGTGTTCATAAGACAAGCATGCATGTTTGCCATGTGTGAGTCACATGACACAGTTGTGTTTATGCAATCTCGCGAGAGTCTCGAAAACGAGATTAGTCATGGCGGCACCCTAATGGGAAACGCATGTGGATCATCCACGATGTTTTTGCAGCGAGATTTAAGAAATTTAAATGACAAAATTTTAAAACAAATACCACAGTTTGATAACTCATAATGTTTTTAAGTAGCTGTATGATAGCATTTACCCGCTGATAGCGAGAATCTGACACAAAACGACAGTTTCAACATGAAAGTGAGGAGCGAGATTCTAGTTCACTTTTCACATACCGAGACAAAATAAAAAGGCAACACAGGTGGATGTTTTTAAGTTTATTTACTTTCATTTTAACTCTATTCACCAGCTTTAAATCATAGATTTTTGCTCATTCCTTGTCATGAGCAGCCTGGTTATACTTCTTCATGGTGATATCAGGGAGACCGTTTTTTTTAATTTTTTGGGGTGCGACTATTGTGCCGCACATACCTTGAGGTGTCTTATTCCCCCTCCACAGTTGGGGGTGCGACTTTTGTGCGGGTGAGACTATTATGGCGTCCAGTACGGTACCTTCAATGGCAGAACTAAGGCTCCTGTTCTTGCTAAAAATCAGGTAGCTGAGACACTTGTTGAGTCAGAATATTTTGATTTGCACGGGGATGGAACCACATAAAATTGAAATGAAAAGGTTGGTCATTAAGTAACTTTGAACTCAGGTGAAACTCTCTCTGTAGGTTTTATTCCTGTTGCAGTGGAGGATAGTGTTACTCTGTTGGATAAAACAGTCATAATGATGGAAGAATTATCCTATTTTTCTGCAGAGGATGCTGAAGAACACCAAGAAAGGATGTTTAAAGACATTTTGAAGAAAAGAAAACAATGTGAATGAGAGTAAATGTACTTAAACACATCAATTGAAAAGTTTTACGATTGTCTTTTCAGTTAATTTGACGTGATTATTTCAAAATTCTTGTTTATGTGAAAATCTTTAGCTAAATTTCATGAAAAAGGAATCATGACCCTCACATGCCTGAAGACTGGGCTCATTTTTATAGGGATAAAAGTTTTGCAGTTAATGTTACCTCTTGGTCTCTGAATACATTACTGCACATAAATTTTGGAAAACTTTATGGTGATACTAATACCCTACCACAATAGACCGTTATCCCTGGCGAAGGGGATTTGGGAGGCCATTTCATTTAGTAAAATTAATTTGCATATTGTTACACTAATTAATCTGTTACATGGCCAAGGCCAAATTAAGACATTTTACAGTATGAAATAGAGTGAAAATGTTAGAAATATTATCATTAGGTCAAATTTTAGATAATTTTTGAATATGTGTATTTTCTGTAAATTTACATGTATGTGCCAGTTATGTATTTTTGGGCAGGGCGTGCCCCTGCCCCTCATTGTCTGTGACAATAGAGTAGAGAGTCTGAGGGACACAAAAATGATTTTTATAAAAGACCAAGGACTCATAAAATGTACTAATTAGCCTAATATGTCAGAAAAGTGCCTCATAAACAACTTCTGTCTGTGATAAAATTCATGTCCAGCTTTAAGTACTTGAAAGAGGACATTTCCGTGCTTAGTTTGAGAGAAATTTGTAGGGTGGTTGATACTCAGCACAGTTGTCACGTGACAAGAGCCTGTTGCAAATAAAAGAGATCCCTGGGAACTTCTCAATATTTGGTGTGTTTTGTATGTTGTATTATGTTTGGTCTATCACTGGCAGTTTAATAAAGATATGTACAAATATTTCAACATAGTTTTGTCATTTATTTAGTACTTGAAGAAAAGAGTGCGGTTATGTCGCACATCGTGAAGTTGTGTTTCGGCAGCACAAATGCGCTATCTTGGCACAAAATTGAAATATCTTCAGCTAGGTAACGATAAAATAGTAACTTATTCCATATGCGCAGCATCCTCATGCCAGTTTCCAGATTGAATTCCCTAGTTTATAAGTATATTAAAGCCTTTGACAACGTGTTGTTTGGACCTTGCTCGGAACGATCATAATTTCGGGTACAAAATCACGGCCTACACTTCCATACGTACGCGATTCGTTCACAAACAACTTATGGCGCATATTCGCAGTAAATTTACTCGTATACACCATGCAAAACGTAATATCTGACCTAAAATGCACGTCATAATTTGGTTTTCATCAGGAGGGTCATGCCACCGGAAACAAAGTCAAACTTTTCCCAAGACCAAGCGGTCACCCGTGGACAGTCAGAATTACATGCGTGCGCACAATGGCACGTGTTGGTCGACGTTCCGCTTGTGTTTACATCGGCCGTAACGAAAGAAAGTGCATAATACTATTGACTTTTGGTTAAATTTTTGGGTACATCTTTTTATGAGAGGCTATTTCGTAAGGCAGACTTTGTTCGAAAACTTCTGCACATGTTACCGCAATACAGAACGGGAAGATGGGCTGGCGCTGCCCTGCTGAAGGCTGAATGAATTGACCCAAATTCTTGGGAGTTTGCACATCTGGGTATACAAATGGAGATGTACGGTCATCTGTTTACACGAGGACGAATCTGGTGATTGTTGTGTCGAACTCTTTTGATTGTATAGACAAGAAAGAAAGACCAAAGTTTAATATGGAAGGCATATCAGAGCACTGTCCGCGTAGAATTACAGAATCTGTTGTATTCTAGCAACGGATAGAGTGTTCAAACGATCGCGATTTCACCGCAACCCAAGTGAGGCCCCAGCATATGCGATGCAAAGCGAGAGCCGATCAATATTTCTGGGTGCCGTGGGGCTCCCGTTGGGATGTAGGATATCAAATCAATTTAATGGAATTGAAATAAAAAGTACATGTGCATAAGAATACTTGAGGCCCCCCCACCCCCCCCCCATGTCAAAAGAATGTGAAATTAACCGCTAAATTATAGCACTGCAGGCTTTAGATATTATAATGAATTTGTAAAGAAAATTAACATATTTCTCCATTTACTACTCTGGCAGATTGTCACACTGACATGCACAAGTTCCAACATGTATCATTTTTCATCTTTCACTGTCTTTTACCCACCACACGTCATCCCACCCTTTTTGACTTCTTCTCAAAAACCGCTCTATGGAGTGTTTTAATTTTGCACATGGATGTTGCCCAGGTGAACCTCTACCAAGTTTGCGAAGGAGATGATGATGCAATAATTTTTCTTTTTTTAATGAATTTTTTAATTTATTTTTTGAAAAAAAATACAATTTCTTCATCTCAAGAACTACCTGGCCAATTGCTTTGATATTGCACATAGGTTCACCTGGGGTCAATTAGTTCTCATTTTGGCCACCAGGTGGCGCTGCGATTTTTTTTCCTTTTTTAAATGAATTTTTGCGTGTTAAAAAAAATGCGCATGCGCGTGTCCAGTTGGATGGTTTTCACAGAGCTCTGATGTTTTTAACAAAAAACACTCTGGATTTATGCATCTGACTTTTAGCTGGATTACGTGATATATCCACTCATGTTGTGAAGGCTGTCGAGACACATAATAGCTGGTTTGCCGGGCTTTAAGGACTGAAGTTGGACGTTAAAGTGGCTAACTATCAAACCGTCTACATTCAAATATCCCGCCATGACAGAACACCAGACAAAGGACGTCAGTGCAAGTCAACAGGTAAATCCTGATACTGGTAATAAGCGACCGCAAAGACCGTGGGAGTCTCCCTCCGGTCTTACACCGCCCCCTAAAGTAACCGTAGCTGAACATATTTCCGAAAATGTGCCTGATAATGTGTCTGAAATATTAAAGTTGATGGAAGACCCACGTACAGTGCAGCTAAGAGAGATTATACGCGAGGTTGTCAAAGGTGAAGTTGACCATATAATCAAACGTGTAAACGATCTTGAAGCCAAATACTCAAAAGATACCACTGAGTTAGCAGCGAAATTTGATGCTTTGGAAACAAAATACTTAAAAGACACTTCTGAGTTGCAAGCTAAAACGAAAGCCTTGAAGGCGAAAGTTGAAAAGCTTGAAGACGCGATAGACGAAGCTGAACAGTACAGCAGTAGAAATTGTCTCCGAGTTTGGTTCAAAGATCCTGAACAGGAAAATGAAAGCACTGATCAAATGATCATCAATCATGCCAAAAAACTGGGTTTTGACTTAAAGCCTGATCATATCAGCTGCTCACACCGAGTAGGCAAGAAAGTAGCCGGTAAAAACCGAGCTATAATTGTGAGATTTGTCACTTATCGATGGCGGGAAAAGTTTTTCAAATCGAGGAAAAATTCAAACGGGGGCCTTCATATCTGAAGATCTGACAAAGAAACGTGCCCGTATATTGTTTGTTGCACGCAGATTGCGCAGGCAAGGAGCCATACACTCATGCTGGTCCACTGACGGAAGACTGTATATCAGGGAAAACAATGCGTGGGGACCAAGGCAGGGTCAACGTGCTGGTGGAGGTCGTATTGTTCAAATCCACAGTTTGGACGATCTCGGTCCATTTCAACAGGAGTGATCGTGAACTATATATTCGTGACCGTTCAACTGTGATCCTTGTTTGTGTCACGTGCATTTTCCTGTACAAGCGCAACTCAGGCATGTTTCAACTCCGATCTGGGGTTACCTGAAGTTGATCATCCCGTGACTGGCTCTTGACTCTCTGATGCCCACTGGTAATCCCATTAAGTCTTGCTATGTGTGCTCTCAAGTGGTTTTTCAACAAACAACATTACTGTGGAAGCCCAATGCTAAACTAACTATCAACTGAAGTTGTGTTCACCTTGTGAGACAATCAATTTGCCTGGTTACCTGTTCCTGACATATTATACTCCTAATTGTTCATGATCTTATCATCACACTAGTTCCCACTAAAGAAAATTATTTATCATACATATCCGACTGATGGCCTACAATTTAGTTAATCGACATCATACTATCATTACACAATGTTTTCACTATGGTTTTGTTTCTTGCTCAGCCATGCAGTGTTTATATATTGTCTAGGTCCATGGAGGTGCATGAATATTAATCGGTTATCCGATGCCGTTAACCACAAATTAGCGCTCATACTTGGATGCCTAACTTTATCATGGGTTGGTTTTTAGAAAGTGGAAACATGTATTCAGATTTTGAGCTCTAATCGCACATGCATATCAATTCATTGTAAGATGTGTCATAATTATCTTAAGACAACTGTGGTACATATATGCAATTAAGATCCAGGAACTTTTGCAAGTTACTATTCATTGCTTCTCTAGCGCGCGTCGTACATGGATTTTACTGCTTGCAACAATACATACTTGAATGTGCTTGTGTATTCAAAATGATGATTATGTAACAATACATGACGTGTATGTTCCATCATATTCTAGGATATATGCTGAAGTACCGGTCTGCCTTGTTGTTTGATGATTTTGATGTGTACTTTGAGCTGCTGTAACATATATATCTTTTATGTACCTGCTGTCGGCTGTATTTATGTTCATAATATTCTCCACTGCCAGCTGAGGTTCACTGTGTTTCACAGCAGCGATTGAGTCTTAGTGCCATAACTTCCCACATGATCTTTGGTTGACTTATCCGCGCCCAAATGTTTTGTTTTGTACACGAACTGTTGAACTTTAGTGAAGTTCTTGTAGATGTATGCTTTTACCAGTCATACTTAAATGTGATGTGTATTCAAAATGGTGTTTATGTAATAACACACGACTGTGCGCTCCATATATTAAGACATACTGAAGCACTGGTTTGCTTCGTTATTAATCGATGTCTCATAGTTTGGTGCGTAATTTGAACCACTGCAACATATATATATACATATATCATTCATGTACTTGTTGTCGGCTGTATGATGTGTTCATTATTTTCTTCACTGCCAATTGAGGTATATCGTAACTTGCATCATGCTTCACAGCATTCGTTGTATACTGATCTTACTGCCGTAACCTACCATATGCTCTTTGGTTGCCTAATCCTCGCTCAGTTGTTGTGTTCTGCTATCTGTTGAACTTTGAGTTGAGGTCTAATACATGAACGCTGTTGCTAGTTATACCTACTCGTTTGTGATTGTGCATCCAAAATGATGCTTATGCATACATGGCTGTGTGTTCCACATACTACATGCACTAAGACACATGCACACTGAAGCACCGGCTTGCTTCGTTATTCGATGTCTTCGATGTACAATTTGAGCCTCCGTAACATATATATCTACTACCACTTGTTGGCTCGATCATTAACATTTGCGGTATTACCAGCTGTCATTTAATCTTAAACTTAGTTGATTGTATGTCTAACCATGGAGCCATATTGTAGCTCCATGGTCTAACCCTGAGTAAGTCATTGGGTCTTTACACACACATGTATCGATGTGATAGCATCATTAACTTGTTCCCTATCATTTATGCTCAACAACCTTGGTTATCATGTTGATTTGATTCTTTTTTTTTCTGATAATGTACAGGTGTATATAACATAGCTTGTAGACTCTTAAAGTCTGTTTACTCTTGTTTTGAGTGCATTGTCTGTACAATTGGTGATGCGCACCAACGTCATCAGGTTATTATTAGCCTAAATGCCCATGTTTGAAAACACGTGTTACTACCGATATTTGTCATTAGTTACAAACATTTCAGGCCACTGATAGTACTTATTTAAACGCTTTCCATATCTAACGGATAATTATTCCAGATATTGTCTCATTTTTGAACCATGCAAGGTTTACTTACACTTGTAATGTTCATTTCATGTTTCTATCTTTTTTGTTTTTTATGTTGATTTCTAATTGGTGCTTATGCACACGCTTCAATGTTTGTGTCAATCAGCTACATTCATCGCATATTTCATGTCACTTATGTGTTATTTCCTATTTGCATCATTCTGTTTGCCAAGTTGTGTTACGTAACTTACTTTAAATCATCTGATGTGTATCGTGTAAGCTTGAATCTATTGAACTCTGTTCGCTACTGTATTTTTGTATTTCTGCTGGTAGAATCACGCACAAAACAGGTCTCAGGAGTTGCAGTTAAGATTTTTTCCCACTTCATACCGACATGGGCTGTAGTTTAGAACAATTCAGGGCGGCAATTGGGCTTTTTCACTTATCCAAATTTCTGCTGAAAGTCACAATTGAAAATTATGACGCAGACCAAGTTGGCGCAGCACTGTCGTTCCTACCTGTATTATTTCTGCTACTCTCGTACAATAATTTTCTTAGTATGCGACATGCCCTCGTGGTGTTATATTACTTCTTTTTATCAGCCATTGATATTCATACAAACCCTGGACCGCAAAGCTTAAAAAAAGTTAAACTCTGTCATATCAATATTCGTAGTCTTAAAAGTGATGGAAAGTTAGATGAAGTCCATGTCTTTGCCCAAGCCGAAGATATTGACATTATCACTTTATCCGAAACCTGGCTCGATGTGAGCTACCCGAACCAATTATTATCCATTCCAGGTTACCAGCCTCCTCTCCGACGCGACCGGGCCAGCCACGGTGGTGGTGTTGCCATATACGTCAAAGAATCCTTGCCATGTACCCGCCGCTCCGAACTCGAATCGGAAAACTGTGAATGTCTCTGGGCTCAAATTGCTACAGATCGTGGCCTAGCCTTAGTTGGAGTCTACTACCGCCCACCGGATCAACTTGCTTACGAACGTGATGCATTTCTCTCTGATTTTTCGGAATCTATATCTAAAGCTATGGAATTAAATCCCAAAACTATAATTATTATAACCGGTGATTTTAACGATCGCTGTTCAACGTGGGACTCAGATCATGCTGGCAGCGAGCTTGGTACAAAGCTTGTTGATCTCATTGCTCGCAATAATTTATTCCAAATCATAAATGAACCAACTCGCTCAACCGAATTTTCGAATAACCTCCTTGATCTACTCATAACAGACTCACCTGGGTACATCCTAGATAGTGGTGTTCTTCCTCCAGTAGCTAATTCGGACCACTCTGTTATCTTTTGTACAATTTCTATCACCTTTCCCAATGACCAAGCTTTTAGAAGAACAGTTTGGGATTATAAACGTGGCAACTTTGATGAACTAAATGATGCTCTTTCCCATGCCCCTTGGGGCATTGGCTTTGATCTTTTCAATACGGTAGAGGAGTACGTAGATTATTGGACTCAATTGTTTATTGATACTGCAAAAGAATTCATTCCTTGTAAAGAAGTGCTCATCAGGCCTAAGGACAAACCTTGGGTAACTGGCCATACTAAACTCTTAATACGTAGACGGAACCGAGCATGGAAATGTTATAAGAAATCTCTTAAAAAAGACAATGGCAATCCTTCCCCTGTTACCGAAAGGCTCTACCAATCTTACAAGCGCTGCCGGAATATTTCTGTTTCGGCAAACAAAAAGGCAATCCGGACCTATTTCTCCAAACTTCGGTCTGAACTAGACTGTAGAGAAATTAATGTAAAGAAGTGGTGGAATTTGTCAAAATCTATATTAGGGTGTAAGTTGCATCCTAGCATCCCACCCCTCATCGAAAATGACAACATCATCTCTAATAATTCTGAGAAAGCTGAAGTTTTTAACCAATATTTTGCTAGCCAGTGCAGAACACCCACAGACGACAACTCACCCCCATTACCTACTTTTATGTATCGCACAGATGCCAGGCTAGACCCCTTTGTTTTGAATGAAAATGATGTCCTTAAAGTCATTACCTCGCTCAAAATTAGCTCCGCGACAGGCCCTGATGGCTTGAGCAACTTTCTTCTCAAACAAACTAGTCCAAGTATTTCCGAGCCCCTTACTAGATTATTCAACATTTCTTTAACCAATAGTAAATTTCCTACGCAGTGGAAGAAATCAAATATATGCCCGGTTCACAAGAAAGCTAATACACAATTAAAATCAGACTACCGACCAATTTCTCTATTATGCAACGTATCTAAGGTCTTCGAAAGATTAGTTTACAATAAATTGTATGAGTATTTAATGAGTAATAATCTCATAACTAGGCGAAATTCTGGCTTCGTTTCTAATGATTCCACAATAAACCAGTTAATTAGTATAGTTCACAAAATCTACAATGGCCTAGAACTAGGCAAAGAGGCCAGAATGGTTTTCCTTGATATTTCTAAAGCCTTTGACCGCATGTGGCATGAAGGCCTCCTTTTTAAAATGCGTCAACTGGGCATTTCCCCACCAATTATTGAATGGTTTGATAGTTATCTCAGTAATCGACACCAAAGGGTTGTCATTCATGGTCAAAGTTCTTCGTGGTTACCTATCGAGGCAGGCGTGCCCCAGGGCTCTATACTCGGGCCCCTCCTATTCTTAATTCATATTAACAATATTGTTGATAATATTACGTGTGACATCAGGCTCTTCGCCGATGACACTAGCATTCTCGAAATAATTTATGATCGTGAAGTCTCTGGGACTCGCATTAATACTGATCTCGGCCATCTCTCTATGTGGGGTCGGATCTGGCGCATGACATTTAGTGCCATTAAATCACTTTCGGTCCTGTTCTCATGCAAACGAGACAAAGTAACTCACCCCACCTTGTATCTTGGTGAGACACCCATCCCGGAGGCTTCACACCACACTCACTTAGGTATCACTCTCTCGCATGATTTAAAGTGGCACTCACATATTAATCGCAATGTCACTGCAGCGAGTAAACGTCTATCTGTTCTAAAACGGCTTAAGTTCAAACTTTCCAGAAAAACCTTATCAAAATTGTATCTGACCATGGTTCGACCCATCCTAGAATACGGTTGTGTCCTTTTTGACAACTGCACACAAGAGTTATCTTATCTCCTGGAAGGAATACAGTATGAAGCTGCTAGAATATGTACGGGTGCTGTGAAATTTTCGTCACGTGATAGACTATTGGCTGAAATTGGCTGGGAACCGCTTCACACCCGCAGACAATTTTTCAAATTAGTGTTCTTCTACAAAATGTTCAATAAGCTTACCCCCCCCCCCCCTTACCTATATGAATTAATCCCGAATTACGACTTACCCCCGACCGGCCGCCTCCTCCGCAGGCCCCCCCAACAAAGGCAAATTAAGTGCAGGACTGATCGTTACTTTAGTTCGTTTCTACCATCCGCCATTTGCCTTTGGAACGACTTACCTGATGATGTCAAGCTTTCCCAAACACTTTCAATCTTCAAAGTAAAACTTGCCAAAGTTCTGTTCTTTCGCCATGAAATTCCAAATTACTTCGTGTTTGGTGATCGCATTGCAAATATAACTCACACCCAGCTTCGCCTAGGGAGGTCTATACTTAATTCCCACTTATATAAAGTTAATATCCTGCCCTCTTCTGCCTGTTCATGCAACTACCTAAATGAAGACACGCGTCATTTTTAGCTCAGCTGACTTGTCAGTCAGCTGAGCTTATCTTATGGTCCTCCGTCCGTCGTCCGTCCATCCGTCCGTCCGTCCGTCCGTCAACAATTTACATTTTCGACTTCTTCTCCGAAACCGTCGGCCAGATCCACTTCAAACTTGGTGGGGATGTGCCTTGGGTGGGTCTCTACCAAGTTTGTTCAATTGGTCATGGTCCATTGATTTTTGGATTTTAAATGAATTTTTTTGTTCTTTTTTGGGCAAATCTTAAAAAATCTTCTTCTCTGAAACCGCTCACCCAATTACTTTGATATCACACAGAAACACTCCCTGGGACACCTAGTTCTTAATTTGTTCACCAGGTGGCGCTGCAATTTTTTTTCTATTTTTTTATGAATTTTTGTGTGTTATAGCTATTTTTGACTTCTTCTCCAGAACCTTTACTCAGATTAAGCTGAAACATGGTGGATATGTTCCTTGTAGAAGGGTCAAACAAAGTTGTTCACTATGTGGGAATGCTGTGGATTCCTGATTTTTAACGATTTTTTCAATTCGGGTACTTATCGGTCAATGCAGCTTTCCTATTGATTACTATGGAAGTCAATGGGCATTCTAATGCTAATTCACATTTGCGACTTCTTCTCCAAAACCGTCATCCAGATTAACTTCAAACTTGGTGGGGATGTACCTTGGGTGGGTGTCTACCAGGTTTGTTCAAACGGTCATGCTCCAGTGATTTTTGGATTTTTAATGAATTTTTTTGTTCTTTTTTTGGACAAATCTTGAAAAATCTTCTTCTCCAAAACCGCTTACTCAATCACTCTGATATCACACGAGAAGACACCTAGGGACTCTGTGTTCTTAATTTGTTGACCAGGTGGCGCTGCAATTTTTTACTAATTTTTTATGAATTTTTGTGTGTTCTAGCTATTTTTGACTTCTTCTCCAGAACCTTTACTCAGATTAAGCTGAAACGTGGTGGATATGTTCCTCCTAGAAGGGTCAAACAAAGTTTTTCACTATGTGAGAATGCTGCAGATTCCTGATTTTTAACGATTTTTTCCATTCGGGTACTTATGGGTTAATGCAGCTTTCCTATTGATTACTATGGAAGTCAATGAGTATTCTAATGCTAATTCACATTTGAGACTTCTTCTCCAAAACCGTCATGCAGATTAACTTCAAACTTGGTGGGGATGTACCTTGGGTGGGTGTCTACCAGGTTTGTTCCAATGGTCATGTTCCAATGAATTTTGTTTTTTTTATGATTTTTTTTTTCAAAAATCTGTACAAAAGTTTTAACATGGGAATTTCTTGTAATGGTTATAACTTAAATAATTTTGGCCAGATTTACTTGAAACTAGGTGGGGATGTGCCTTAGGTGGATCTCTACCAAGTTTGTTCAAATGGTCACGCTCTATTGATTTTTGGAATTTTTATGATTTTTTTTCGTTTTTTGGGGGCAAACCTTAAAAACTCTTCACCTGTGAAACTGCTCACCCAATTGTTTTGATATCGTTCATAGACACTCCCATGGACACCTAGTTCCCAATTTGTTCACCAGGTGGCACTGCAATTTTTTCTAATTTTTTTTAATGAATTTTTTATATGGTTTTGTTATTTTTCACTTGTTCTCAGAACTGTCAGTCAGATTAAAGTGAAATGTGATGGATATGTTCTTGTTTAAGGGTCAAACAAAGTTGTTTACTAGGTGGCACTGCTTTAGATTCCTGATTTTTAAGTATTTTCAACTCGGGTACTTATCGATCAATGCAGCTTTCCTATTGATTACTATGGAAGTCAATGGGTATTCTAGTGCTAATTCACAGGACAACTGGCACAAAATTTACTGTTTACTTGATAACTTGAGATCTGTTTTGAGTTAGTACTGTGATGTTGCACATGTTAATGTTTTTGTATGAAGGTCATGCTCAGACAGTACATGAATGACTTTGACCTCATTTCTGGGGTCACAGTGCAACATACATGAATTTTCCTCTTCATTATAACTTGAGAACTACTTGAACCTTGATGTTGCACATGTTAGTGTTCTTTTATAATGGTCAGACTTACTCAGAACATGGGTGGCCTTGATCCTTTCCCAAGTTCATAGATCTGCAAGTGTGATGAATGTCAAGATCAGCTGAGCATGGGCTGTTCACACAGCCCTCTTGTTTCCTGTTTTGCCCACTTTTTGAACAACCTAGACTCACACTCCTGAGGTCTGTTGCAAATGTGCTTGCTCCTTGTGTACATCCTAACTTATTAGTTAATCATGTCGGCGATAGACTTCTTGAAATTATGCTGTCTGGTAGTACCAGCCTTTCGGATGTGTTAAATATTGAAATTTTTTCAGCTGTTCAATTGTACATTACCCAGACCAGACAGTTCATTAACTGATAATTGGTACCTTTTGTTATACCTGATTGTATTCCAACCTGCAAACTGATTTGTACCGTCCTGTGTGTCTTGTATATTTATTGTGTGTTCTGTATGTCTGGAGAACCCCTCGACTAGTTATTTGTAATAGCTACTGGGTAATCCAGTTCCATTCTTGGAAATAAATACGTTTACATACATACAAGGCTATTTTCGACTTCTTCTCCAGAACAGCATGGTAGAATTGCTTAAAATTTTATCAAAATATAGTTGGAAATTAGACAATGAAAGTTTGTGAAAATAATGTGGAATACACACAGTTTTATTGTGATTCTAGAAACTTGAGCTACCACTCAAAGCACGTAATTCACATGCCTGAACAAAATTTACAGTGTATTTCATATTGTAAGACATTGGATTGCATGAAATCAAAATGTGCAAAAAGTATGTAACTTAAGAAAAGTCAAGTTAGCGCAAAATTACATCATGAATGACAATTTCTAGAACTACAGTGCTCAGTCCCAACAGCCCTGCCTCTAGGCTTTAAGCCTTGTTTTCAACTAAATTTACATATTTTTCAATATATCATGTATGTTGTATGAATATTGCAAAACATAGCAGTCAAGGTAATGAAACTGTGTGACAAATTAGGAGATTATCTGTATAAGTCAGTTTTGGTGAATATTTCACTATGTAGGAGATTTTGCCTTTATTTCTATATTTATATTTTACAATGTATTTAACTTATGATGCTTAATTTGCTTATTGCTGTCATTTGTGAATCAACTATATGATTATACTAAAAAGTAATCTTAAGGAACATGGAATGGTGAAAGAAATTTTGAACAAAAAAAAACTTGATTAGTGTTAATTTGGTGTCATTATGTTGTTCAGTCAATTTTTTGTATCATTTATTTATGCAAATTATAAATTTTAATTTGCACATTGGTAACACTTGTTGATCAACTGGACGATTAAATAAAATTATAGTATTCAACAGTATGAAGCAGTGTAAGAAATTTGAAGAAATTATCTTTGTTTGTTCAGTTTTGGTGAATTTTTCAGTATTTTACATTTTCTTCAAATTT
Organism: Hermodice carunculata; assembly: GCA_964020975.1. Lineage (NCBI taxonomy): Eukaryota > Metazoa > Annelida > Polychaeta > Eunicida > Amphinomidae > Hermodice > Hermodice carunculata. The sequence continues at coordinate 1,512,514 of OZ026624.1, read as the reverse complement.
CTTGTGTCGGCTAATTATGCAGATTTTCAAAGCTAATTTGCATGTTTTTGTCAGTACATTAGCTGCTTTATCATTATATGAGTACATAGCAGTCATTATGATGAAACAGTGTAAGAAACTTGGAGAAGTTGTCTGTGTTTCTCTAAATTTGGTGGTTATTTAAACATGTAGGACTTTCTGTCATTTTCCGCATTGTGCAGACATCGTGAATTTTGAAATTTTTTAGTTTTTGAGGATAAATATCTGTAAATCTATTACAGCCATGTACTTAAAAAAATAGGCATGTTATATGGATTATTTTACAATTATAACAACATTTGTGGGCTTCTTGCTTGTGTATTTCGTCTTCTGTGGTACCCTGAAAATGGGAAAAATGCTAAAAATGTGCATAAATCAGTCGCGAAATTGAAATAAAAGTGATTTTTATGAGCCTATATCAGTGAAATGTAATGTAGTTCTGTGTCTTTTATCATATATAATAAAATTTGGTTGTATGATGAAGACAGATTATGCTTTTTTTGTTTGGGGGGGTGGGGGGTGGGGGGTCCTTCCCAGTATATATATATATATATATACCATGAAGTTGGGTTTTTGTCTCATTATTGAAAAAGTCCAGCCGTTAGAAAAAAATCTTTAAAATTTAATAAAAAATCACCCGTTGTTCCAGTTTCAATGAAATAAACACTGTTTTCTCTCTTTTTGAGAGATCTTGCATTTGAAATAAGTTTAAAGAGGTTTGCAACATTAGAAAAAATCTCTCTCTGGTACCTGCTGTAAAGGTCAGACTGACTCAGAACATGGGTGACCTTGATCCTTTCCCAAGTTCATAGAGCTACAAGTGTGATGAATGTCAATATCAGCTGAGCATGGGCTGTTCAGACAGCCCTCTTGTTTGTGTGTTATTGTCATTTTTGACTTCTCCAGAACTGCCAGTCAGATTAAGCTGAAACTTGTTGGATACGTTCCTTGTGAAAGGGTTGAAAAAAACTGTTAACTAGGAGGCTCTGCTTTGGATTCCTGATTTCTAACGATGTTTTCAGTTCCAGTACTTATCAGTAAATGCACCTTTTCTATTGATTACTATGCAAGTCAATGGGCATTCTAATACTAATTCACATTTTGATGTTCTCCTCCGAAACCGTCAGTTAGATTGACTTCAAACTTGGTTGGGATGTACCTTGGGTGGCTTTTTAGCATATTTGTTCAAATGGTTAGGCTCCATTGATTTTTCTGACTTTTTTTTTTGTATTTTGCGGGGGGTGGGGAATCTTGAAAAATCTTCTTCACTGAAACCGCTCGCCCAATTGCTTTAATCCCACACAGGAACACTCCTAGGGACTCTTAGTTCTTAATTTGTTCACCAGGTGGTGCTGCAATTTTTAATTATGTCAGTGTGCCAACACAGACCTTTTGTTTTTCTAGGAATTCTTTCTTTCTTTCTTTCTTTCTTTCTTTTCTTTCTTTCTTTCCTTCTTTACAGGCAAATTTGTCTGACATTTCATTTGAAAAGTATTACACGTAGAAACTCCAAACTTGGCACATTTATATTTCTATAGATGAAGTCTGGTCTTTTTATAATGAGAGGTCATGCTTTTCAAAATTATGCAAATGAGGGCTAATTAAAGTTCTAAATCTTCCATATCTTATATAATTTAGTAGATGTGGTTACGAGTATGTAGCAGTTCGATCGTAGCAAGGCAAAGGTCATCTCAAATGTCAAGGTCATGTCAATTCGAAAAGGTCATGTTAAGTTCAAAGGTCAATTTTGGGCCAAAATGTTATTTTTCAGGTCAAGGTTCACTTCAGGTAGAGGTTATCTCAAGGTCAAAGGTCGTTTCAAGGTCAAAGGCCACTTTGGATGGTGGCTTTCTTCTAAACATAACTTGGTCAATTTTTATCCAATTTTGACCAAGTTAGGCCCAAATTGTAGCTATTGTCACACTGCACATATTGGAACTTATGTGTGACCCCTAAAGGTCAATGTCAATTGGACCTTTGAATGTTTCACCCAGGCATAACTCTGCCAAGTTCCATCCAATTCTAATCGTGTTTGACTTCAACTGTGGTTATTGTAACACTGTACATTTTTGCAGTTTACATATGACCCATAAAAGTCAAAAGTCAAGGACACTTTGACTTTGAAATTTGCATCCAGCCATAAGCTTCATTGAATGTGAAGTACCAAAGGAGAAAAGTAGCATTTAATATTTGCAACTTTTGAAGGCACACAGACAGATTTGCTTTTAAGCAAATCATCTTTTCTAGTGAATGATTTTTTTTTTTTTTCAATTCAAGGACTTATCGGCTATCACACCTTTCCTATTGATTACTATGCAAGTCAATAGGCATTTTAATGGTAATTTACATTTTGGACTTCTCCGAAGAAAGTGTCAGTCGGATTGACTTTAAACTTGGTGGCAATGTACCTTGGGTGGGTTTCTACCAAGTTTTTACAAATGGTCATGCTCCAGTGAGTTCTGGATTTTTCATGATTCTTTTTGGAAAATTTGTAAAAGAGTTTAATAGGAAAGTTTAACATGGGAATTTCTAGTAGTGGTTATAACTTCAATGATTTGGGCAAGGTTTGTGTCAGACTTGGTAGGGATGTACCTTTGATAAGTGTCTACCTATTTTGTCCTATCCGAAGTTCACAGAACCGCAAATGTGATGAGTCTCTAGCTCAGTGAGCATGGGCTGTTTATACTGCCCTCTTGTGCTTACTTTGCCCCTGCCCCCCCCCTCCCCCTCCCCCTGCCAACATACACACCTTAAACCTGCTGCTGGTCAATTGTCATGTGCTTAATTCAATGAGAAAAGGATTAATGAGTTACTGATGTTAATGAAATGTGTTATCGATATGGTAAAATGGAGAATCGTGGAGAGGCCTACCATGGTACTATACGCATGATCAATGCTGCTACATCAGCAATCCTGTGGACTTTGTGGATGATTTTTCCTCCTGCTCTTTATTTATTTATATATCACTTTCACAAGATATTGTTGTTGATATATATATGTATACACTTTGATGACCCTGGCATATGTTTCTCTGTCATTGAATAATGTAGAGATATTAAACTTCAAAATTGGGGTCACTGTCATCACATTTGCATTTTATTCCTAGTCTATTCTCCCTCTAATGCAGTTGTCACTCTTCTTGGTCAGGATGTTATGCCTACTGTTTTTTGTTTATCTGAGGAAGCCATATCTATTTCATAAACACATTTTATTCACCCCCTTAACCGTTGCCTGAACCTAGGTGCTGCCACCTTTGAACATGGTATGAACATGAGTACCTGTGCATATGAACAAGTTAACGCTTTCTTTCTTAATGGGCTAGACTCTTTGTGAAATTTATGTACAAGTATGTGATTATTTCATTTGTTTTTCATTCAAGACTACCAAAAACATTTTCTGAAAGACAAGATTTGTCTAAATTTTAATTTACTAATGAATTTCAGATGTAGCAATTTCAGTTATTTCAATTTTGTTTTAATTAAAATTTGCATAAAAAAGTAGCACGTTTGTAAAAAAATTAACTTACAAGTTAGCTTGCAATATCAAATGAAACGAGCATCCGTGTCTAAAATACTGTTTCTCAGATTTTTTCGAAAGGGCTCTAGGTATTTATGCCCCCCCCCCCCCCATCGGAAGGATGAGGGGGCATATAGGGATTATTATGTCCATGTATGTGTTTGTGTATTTGTGTGTGTGGGTGTGTGTGGGTGTGTGTGTGTGTGTGTGTGTGTGTGTGTGTGTGTGTGGGTGTCTGGACTGACAGTTTTCACACGATAACTCAAAAAGGTTTTTGCATAGGGCTTTCATATTGCACATAGCTTATAATCCTGAATAAGGTCTTAGACAGATTGGAAGATGGGTGATCTTGACCCAATTCACAAGGTCACAGACCCATTTGAGTGAATTTGGTTTACATACGATAACTTGAAAAGTTTTTTGACACAGGCCAGTCAAATTGCAGGTGATTACAGTCCTACATAAGGTCTTGGACGAGTTTCAAGATGGTTTACCTTGACCCTATTCCCAAGGTTACAGAGTCATTTTAATGAATTTGGTTTTCACATGATAATTTGAACAGTTTTTAACATAGACCTTTCTTAGTGCACATAGTTTTAATCCTACAAGGTCTGAGACAAGTTTGAAGATGGATCACCTTGACCCAAATCCCAAGGTCACAAAGCGGGGGGGGGGGGGGGGGAATGCATCTAGCAATCTCTAATTGTGTTTTAAATTTTGTATAGATCATTGAAATTTTGCTGAAATTTTTAAAATTTGGAATAAAATTTAGGAAGCTTTAAAATTTGAACTAAATCCTGTGTGAAAAATTTGAGATACAGTTTTGTAGCCAACAGTATGCTCTGTCTATTTCAATCAAAACCAAATGTTTATCTGGAAATGTGTTTGAGATATTTTTTGTTTATACTCAAAATATGAGAAATTTAAATGTAATTTAAAAGATAATTAAGATTTAATGACTGAACAGTTACAAATAATCTGCTACTGGTTTTACATTTATCAAGATGTCTTCTTTCATGAAATTATAGTTTTATGTGTTCAAATAAAAATTGGAGAAAACACAATTTAATTTTGCACAAAAACTAGCATTATTTTATTGTAAAGTGTACTAGCCCCACAAGCTTGCAAAAACTGCAAATGGTTAAATGTCTGCTGCTTTTGTGTTTTTGACAAATTTCAACAGTAATAAAAAACAATTTGAGTGGCAATTGTAGATGAGCCCTATCACGAGTTCATGCCCCAAGTCAACAGCTTTCCTTGATGTGGGTTGGGTGCTTAGCTTAATTGAAGGGAATGTTTTAAAAAAGTAAACACGCAACCTGCAGCAAGGAAAGCTGTTGACTTGATCTTCATGCAAGGGAGGGAAAGGGTATAAAGAAAGATGCTTATTGTCATGATGTGGTCAGGTAGTGTCATTTTCCAGATTATTGGCCTATGACCGTTTTTGCTGTGACATGTAGTTTCCTTTGAATTGAGATGATGATACAAATAAGAAAGTGTGGCAAAGGGTAAGACCAAGATTAAAGTGAGTCCATAGAGGTATATTGGCATAGTTAGTCTGGTAGTTCCTGCAAAAGTAACTTCATTCTGTTTCCATTGGAGTTTTGGTTTGCTTATTCCTAAATGCTTTCCATTCAGCAATGTTTTCCCTAGGTGATTTTGGCTGGTTATCTCAGCCAGTTACATGTATATCATAATGCCTGGAAGTTCTCTCTGCAGTCAGTGGGTCAAACTGACTGGAACTCCACAGGGATCATCTCCATGGCATCTTTGGCCCACCCACACACACCAGGCACTTTGATGCTAAATTTAGATGATGGCATAACATTATAATGGTAGAGGAAGGAGCAGCTCTGAGGCTGCTGCAAAACCATTCTGTTGCATTGTGTCCCATCCCAACTGTCTTAAAATGGATCTGCTATCCTTTCTTCTTTACAAAGTCCTCATCAAACTTGGTGGGGATCTACCAAGATTGTTTGATTTGTTATGCTCCAGTGACTTCTTGATTTTTATACAAATTATTGTTGTTGTTCATTTTTTTTTTGGGGGGGGGGGGCAAAATCTTAAAAACTCTGCTTGTCTGAAACCACTGGGCCAATTGCTTTAAGGTTGCATAGGGACACTTCTGGAGATTTTATCAGCAAGTGGTGCTGCGATTTTATCCAAAAATAAAAATAAAGTACAGTTTAAAGTGTGTTTTGGCTATCAAGTTTAGACTTCTCGAAAACCATCATTGTGATTGTTCAGAAACGTAGTTGAAATGTAAATTGTGGGAAGGTTCAGCAAAGCTTTTACCCCTCAGCCTTCTCAGCCGAAGGGGTATTGTCGTCATCTATGCAACAGTCTGTCCATCCTATGAATTTGATGAAGGGAAAGTTGAAATAATGCGAAAAGTGGATGAAAGAATTAAAAAGCTGAGAAAAGGACCTCTTCAAAAGTGGAGACAGATTTAAACAAGTGCTGCAGGATTCACATTGTAGTCAGGAATTGCAAGACTTACATTACAAGTTTATCATCACACCTGTTGACAAAGCTAGCAATAACATATTGCACTAGCTTGTAAGCCATACTACATTAATACCATACTGAGTGAATTAAATAATGAAAGTTATCAACAGGCAGGAACCTCTGATACTGTTATCAAGGACCAAGTGGATAAAAACAAGGAGTTAAAATACATTGTCTCAAATGAAGACAAGAAATTACCAGTTGTATATGCAATTGTCAAAATACATAAAAACCCTGTTAAATTCAGATTCATCATTGCAGCAAAAAATGTGTTTCAAAACAAGTTGCCAAACGACTCACTAAATTTCTCAAACTTGTCAAAAGTTCCGATACTTTACTGCAAAAAAGTGAAAATGTATACACACGAGTGAATAGAATGTGGATTACAGATAGCACAAGTGATATTCTACTAGACATTGACAAAATCAACAAGAAGAATGATGCCAAATCAATTGTTCATACCTTTGATTTCTCAACATTGTATACAAAGATCAAATTGACAGACCTAAACAACATGGTAATTTCAATGTTGGAAAAAGCGTTCAAAGGTGGCACATGTCAGTACATGTATATTAAAATATCTGGTGCTGAGGCTAACTTTGATAAAAGTAAGAACAAAGGAATAATCTTGCACAAAGCAAGAGTGTGCTCAAATGATAGAATACATTATCAACAGTGCATATAATTTTGCTTTAGAACCAGAGTCTATAAGAAAATAGTAGGCATACCAATGGCAACAGATCCAGCCCCATATATTGCCAACCGTTATTTACATTATTATGAATCAAAATGGATGAAGGAATTGGCAAAAACAAAATTTACAGCTGCAAGAAGATCACATTCTCACAAAAGAAGATTTATAGATGACCAGTGTGCTTTAAACAATTTTAATGGAGATGAAATAAAGGGGAATTAGAAAAACATATATCTCAAAGAATTAATATTAAATCTGGAAAATGAAAGTGATACAAAGCTACTTTCTTTGATATGGATAGAGAAATAAAGAACAACCAGTATGGGACAAAAATATTTGACAAGAGAGACCAGTTCAAATTTTATATTATATATCTTCTACCCTGATCTGACAGGAAAAATTCCAGAGAAACAAGCATGTGGGGTTGGTATCGGTCAAGTGATACTTATTGCTAGAAACACCACACATTTTAGCATTTTTTCAATAGAGTCAGAATTTTCTTGCAAAAACTACGACACAAAGGTTTTAAAAAAACAACAACTACACAGACCAAATACCTAATAAATACAACACTAACTCAAGAACATTAGTCAAACTGTGTCAAGATGGAGCTTGAAATGACAAAGTATAGTCCTCAAAGTGTTTAGAGTGGTGGGAGGGAGGGTGCCCAAGTTTACTTAACCCACCTAGAGAAGTTTCTCTAGTCCATCTTAAGTCGGAAAACCATGATCATACTCACTTTTTGCAGGATTTCGTTTTTTTTTAATCTTCATCCAGTACAGTGGAAGAGGTGGCTTTCAGCTAATACCTTAGTACGCTTTACCTCATCACACCTCTAGTCAACTTTATGGTGCTAAAAATTGTATTATTATTTATCTGTTTATACCAGTGCAAGTATGGTGGAATAGTGTATGAAGCTTTTAAGTTTCAAAGGAGGTGTCCGTCCATCTGTTATACTCTATAGCAATGATTCAATCACTTAACTTATTAATTACATAATGTTCCAGATTCATAAATATCACAAAAACGATATAGGCCTACTTTCATCTTTTGCTGCAAACTCATCTGACAAACTACTCAGAAACCAAAAAGTGATGGGCCTACTAATTCTCTTTTTATACTCCTACAGAGAGTACATTGGAATCCTCATGTCCATCATTCTGTCCATCTGTCTATAAACTCAGCTGACAAACTAGTCAGAAGAACCAAAATAGTAATAGGCCTACCAATTCTCTTTTGACCCTTCGGCCTTATGAGGCCGGCGGGTATTGTCGTACCCGGCGCCGTCTGTCTGTCCATCCATCCTGTGGTTTTACCACCATAACTTCAGAAATTTTTGAGACAGGACTCTCAAATTGCACATGATATTACACTTCTATATGGCCTACTTAAGGTCACACAGTGGTCACGTGCTAACCGACGTTACCGCTCTTACTATTGAAAGCCTGCATCTAGCAATCTAAAACTTACACACAAGAAATTTCATAGAGTGATTTAGAAGCCTATTGAAAATAGAGGTCATAGCTCTATATTTGACCTACTTTTTGAGGTCAAAGGCCAAGTGTACAATGGTGGTATTGGTATAAGTAAGGAAGTTTTTAAGTCAATTACATGAAATTTTACACATTCATGTATCATAACCAAAAAATGTGTCATGAATCAAAAGTAGGTCACTAGGTCAAGTATCTGGGTCACAGTGACCTATTCATTGAAATTTTGTTTACCCACGATAACTTCAGAAGCTTTTGAGACAGAACTTTCAAATTGCATATGATGGTTCACCACTGCGAGCATAATTGACCATGACCTAACTTTCAAGGTCACACAATGGTCACAAGTTTGCTGAGTGACATTGTGCATCTAGAAATCTAAATCTTAAAACAAAAGAAGTAACATAGGATGATCTAGAAGGCTATTGAAAGTCAAGGTTATACCTCTATATTTGACCTAATGTTTTTGAGGTCAAAGGTCAAGTGTACAATAGTAGTATTTGTGTGGGTTACTATACCTGATACTATGGGACACCCTCTCCTATTCACTTGCAGCAAAAGAGATTGAAGGCGGCTGAAGGGTACCGCGTTCTTTGAACGGTATTTTAATTTTTTGCAGAAGTAATGAAATTTGGATTTTGAGTGGTTGGGCTTAAACATATTGGAAGCACTATAGTCTGTATTTAATGAAGAATATTTCAAAGGTTGAGAGGACCAGTTTCAAACCACAAGTTGCCTTTTGTGGGTGACTGCCTGTCTCAAGTCAGGAGTGAAATTTATTTCTTCACATTGGTATTAGAAGATGAATGTTGATGCTTTGGTAGCTCTGGAATCTCTTTGCTGTCATTGTTGGGTTTGAAATTTATAAATGTGGGTCATTTTTTTCTACATAAGTGTAACATACTAGAGATGTCCATTCGTCCATGCCTTGTTAACGCCGTATCTCCAAAAGTACTCACTTTACAGATACCAAATTTTTATCACAGGGGGCGGTTGAGGTGCTTCAGGTGCCTATTGAAAAGTAGGTTACCAGGTCACATATTTAGGTCACAGTACTACATCAAAGAATAAAATTGCGTTAACAGGATATCTTGAAAAATATTGAATGTAGCGTCATCAATTATTTATGACATTGGGTCCAAAGGATGACTCTGACACCTATTGAAAACTAGGTCACTATACGTCACATATTTAGGTCACAATACTGCATTGAAAAACATGGCCTTACCATGATATCTCAAAACATTAAATCACTCATTGTAGCTGCACCAACTATTTATAATGGTTGGTCCTTAGGATGCCTCAGACACCTAGTGAAAACTAGGTCACTGGGTCACATATTTAGGTCAAGGTGCTGCATTGGAGAAAAAATGGCCTTGTTATGATATCTCTGCTTATTGCATTTGCACCAAAGCTTTGTCATTAGGTCAAACAGAAGTAACCTTGACCTACCCAAGAGTATTGTCGTCACCTACGCGTCTGTCCGTCAAAGTTTCAAAGGAATTGTTTGTCTTGGCCAAGGAGTTGTTGGTCACTGATTGGCTTTTAGTTCACTGGGTGATTAAACTCTAGATCCCTAATTTTGGGGCACAAAAATTTAATTTGGGTACTTGTCAGTTCATGCATGGATTCCTATTGTTTACCATCTGCATATAAATCAATGGGGATTACGTTGGACATTCATATTTCTTACCATCAATGCTATTCACTTCATACTTGGTGGAGATTTGCCTCAGGTGGATCTCGAAAAATTTATTCAAATGGTCAGTTTCCAGTGGTCTTTAGATTTTTGAAGAATATTTTTTTTCTGCAATGGTGGATAAAAGGCCCATGCAGTTACTGTTACACATTGATGGGGAAGTACCAATGGGGTTTCTTTTGGTGTTTTCTTTTTTCCTTCCCACCATGAGGATTTCTCATCGACACTTAGAAAGGAAGTATGCTTTCTTAACTTACTTGTAATAACAGAATTCACTTCTAGCTTTTTGACCCACGTACCGACCAGAAACAATAATTGTTGTTTGTCTGTGTTTGTTGCCTGAAACAAATATTACACAGACAGGTCATTTCTATGTACAGTGGTACCTGCTATATGTGCCACCCCTTTCGCCAAGAAAAAGTGGCCACGTACAGCAGGTGACCTGTCACCACAGGTAAATTTTACAAAGAAATTGACTCCTATGTCTGAGCCTAGTGACCACAAAAAAGCAATATGGCTGCTTACGGCAGTGGTTGCATACAGCAGGTACTACTGTACTGTATTTGGGATGCCTGTCTGGCTGGGTGTAGCATGCAAAGTAAATCATGACTTAGAGGTTGCATCAAACTCAAAGCTACCATAACACTATTTCTTGACATTATGACATTTTGGGGACCTTGACCACATTTTCAAAGTCACAAGACCCTTCTTGTGCGCAAAGCAAGGGATATCTGGTGTGTGGGTATTAGCTGTTCTAGTTTGGCTTGTTTTGTCACTGAGATGTACAGATTTATCATGTACTTTTGTTTCCATTCCAGCACTGTAAAAACAGTCCTCGGTCCCACATAGTGATAGAGCTTTTTACACCAGTGGTTCAACGCATCCTTAAGCATAATACAGTAAGTTGGCGTGCCTTTTATTTTACAAGCGTGCTCTAAATTTCCAATTAAGGGCGAGGAAAGCCAGTCTTGTAAACAGTTAAAAAGAGCAGACTTCTGATCAATTTCCACTTTTCATCCTTTTGTCAATTATCAAAGGCACAAATAAACGGCATGAAATACTTCTAGTTTATTGATATTGAATAAAATTGTAAGACACATCAATTATTAGGCACTTCATGAAAAAAAACCTTCCTCCCAAAAGGAACACAAGTGCGGGAAGTTAATACAGGAGAGAAAAAGATATGTAAAATTTGTTTGCATAAGAACGCTCCTGACATATGGAGAACACATATACCACTAAATGGTAAATTTACTTTATTTGCAGAGAATTGCATTGTGGTTGAGTTAAATGAAACATTGTCTGTCATGGCTGTATGCAGAAAGGCAGATCCAGCCTTGCTATGCCCATCCAAGACAAAATGCCATGGCAAACCTATATCCTCTTGTGATATTCAGCTATGGTTAATCCCAATTTCTACATGTAGCCATGTAAAGCCTTCAGAGACCAGATTTTACTTGCAAAGTTGTTAATTTGTTTCAGGACTTCGGCAGATATCCACGGATGCGAACCTTTATACAAGAATATATTCAGGCACTTAATTCCCAGAATGATGGTGCAAAGGTCGTGCAGAGTTTTGTCAGAAGGTAATCATTGGTCAGCTGATCTCCCTTTGACTGTAATTCGCTAATCAGCTTGTGTGATGCAGTCATGTGAGCATCAAAAGTGGCTGCAACCTATAAAACAACCCTGTTACATTTTGAAGTAAAAAGAGAAATGTGTGTGAACACTATTCATCATATTCTGGTCTTATGAGACTAGCAGACTTATAAATTCTGGGAACTTGTTAAGCAAACAACGTGTGTACTGAAAACTGAAGGCTGTTTGCACTGACAATCTGAGAGAAAAAAGGTAAATAGGAGGAATATGGTAACATAGTAAGAAAAATGCAGCTAATGTGAATTTTGTTAGCTCTACTGACCAAAGGTTGTAGAGCTTATTATAGGCTCATGTCTGTCCGCCCCTCTGTCTGTAAACTTTTGCTCGATAGCGCGATACCGTCCACAGTTTTCAAGTTAGCCCAATATAACTTTCAGGACTTATAGGGTGTATGAAAATCTAGGCCGCTTTTAATATTGGTGGCCCCACCAACATTATTATGTAGTATAAGGGTCAAAGTGTAAAAATTGTGTGAACACTCTAGCATCGTTAATTTTTTAGCAGATCTTTACCAAATTTGGTGGGATTGTGGAGGAGGTCAAAGTCTAAGTTTGTATTGATTCTAATAGTGCCACCTATAATTTGATGGAAATTATGAGCCAAAATGTGTTTTGAGATATAAAATTCCATATCTTGAAAAGTAATTGGATTAGACTTCCCAAATGGATAGGATATATAGACAATGTACAAAGGTAGAATGGTATGTAATACCAGTGACCTTGACCCATTTTTGGGAGGTCACCATGCCTATAAAGTTGAAAGAGGTGAGTTTGTAATGGCAGTTTGTAGCTTTGACTTCAATGGCAATGTCAGCACAGCACCAGGCAGGTCTATGGGCCTCTTTCATTACATAATCTGGGTGTCCTTGATCTTCTGCCACAAGATCACTGAGGACATAAAGTTCAGGGCTCACTCATTGTTATCTTGGCACATGCAACAATACTCATCACAGGAGTTGCACAAATAAGCTATGTTTACTTGCATGTGGGGAGCGAAGTGCCATCTGATGGACAGTTTTTATATTAGGCTTTATATGTTCAGAAGCCACTTGAGGACTCACAACTTTGAAATGAACAGGTGCAATATAGCCATGATGCCAGCAGAGCATTAGGCCCATGGGCCTCTTGTTTTATAATTATGATTATATGACTGTATATATATATATATATATGTGTGTGTGTGTGTTTATTTGTGTGCTTGTATTTATACATATACACTATAAGGGGCCGTATCACATTTATTGTTCGTCCTGGACGCAAGACTTTACATTTGAGATGAACGCAGATGCAGCAACTAATTGGTTCAACCCAAACCCTGCTGAATGCAGCTGGCAGAAAGCAGATGATATCAGACCATGGCAGTGGAACACAGGCCAGCAGGCTGACTTTCTACTGGACGAACCATGCACTGTTTAAAGCCAAGCTATTAATAGTAGAGGCCCAATCTGCGATACCTGAGTGACCTGCTTTGTTTGACACGAACATAGGAGCAAGTGCCAAGCATATTGATACAGGCTTTGAGTACATGTCTCACTTCCTCCATATATTCTATATATTTTTTGATGAACTTACTGCTTAAGTTTGGTCTTTCCTATCAAGAAAGTTGTTTTTCCAGAAACCATATCCCAAAAATGCCCCCTCCCCCGTGTTACTTTTTTCATTCACCAGTATTGCAGACTGCAGTTTTTTCAGTCATTTGTAACACATTCTCCAAGAACACAATGTCACAAAACAATCGTGATTGAATTAAATTAACTCCTCTTTAAACCCTACTGTATTCCCCGCCTTCATTTTATGTTGCCGATTTAATTTGCAGGATTCTATATGCACACAGTACCATATGACAGTCATTGTAGCGCCTGCTCGGACTTGGGCAAGTTACTGTGCGGACATGCTGCACCTTTATTTTGGGATCCAGGATCTAACAGGTCCAAGTGACAGATTGGGTCAACCGTGTGTACTGTGTAACTTTAAAAAAAAACACACACAGAAATTACAAAACCGGGTGACTTGAGTGGACTTCATCAGAAATAATATCGTTCAGGGTCAAGATTTTATTGCCAATGGAACACAGCTGTTTCCCTGAGACTGCATGGCGCTACAGTGGTCTTGCCTTGGAATGGGATCGTTCACCTTCAATTTTGTTCAGACTCTTTCCTTACCCTTCCTCTCTTTAGCATTGAGTGTGATGTAACAACAGCAAAAAACATTGCCATGACAAAACATCGACTGCAATTATAGTGACAACTCAAAACACTTCAATGATGAAATGCAACAATGACAGAAAATAAGGCCAACAAATGATCGGCACAGTCAAGCCCCTGGTGGGCATAACTTTTGTACACATGATGGCCACTGCTTGATGATCAACACCAGGGATAGACACATACACACATTTCTTGTTTTTGCAATTTGAGATCTTACACGAGTTACATGACCAGAGGTGACTGAGCCAGTATCATTCATAAGTCATCTGAGCTGTTAGTACTATTTTGACAATGTATAAATCCTTGATTTCCGATTATGAATCTGATGAATTTGTTTTATTTGTCTTTCTCTTCTCTGCCAAGTAATTGTGAATGTAATAAAACACAGTGATTCAGAAATTTATTCAATATAGGCCTAATATGTAACTTTGTGCCTAAATGATTCCACACCCGATAAGGCCATCAAATGCAGGTGAATGAAAAATGTCAGTCAGTTACCATTTTGCTCACAGGGGCTTTGCAGTAGCCCTCGTGGCGGGCTCAAAACAGTTGCATGACACTCTTATCAAAAATCAACAGGAAGAAGAGGGCTGTCACATGTTATTTATTGTTAAATAAAATATATGTTCATTTATTCATGTTCAAGTCAAGTCGAAGCTAATACATACACACTTTTGAAGAAAATACCCGCCATGATACCCTATGGACATTGATGGACTGGTCCTGTTAGTCATGGGTGACCACAGCATGACAAGAAGAGTGTGCCGCGGTTGGTCACGTGATCTTTCCAGAAACTGGTTGTTTATAAATAGAAATGACAGGCTGCGTGCCTGGCTTGCCGTCAGAAAACAAGTCGAACCTTTTTTTTTTTATTTATTTTATTTTTTTTTCATTTATTTATTTTTTTGAGCCGTTAAAGTTATCTTTGTGTACTTTTTAATCAGAATCAGTGTGGAGGTAATCTGTTGTAGGGTTTACGATCCACAGGCACAGTGGTACGCCTACAAATCAGTATGAAACTTGAAAGTGAAAGTGCACCCTGACCAGGCATGCAGCTCAAGCATACGGCCTCACGCAGTCACACTCACAGATCACAAAATTGCAATTCTTTTCATTGTTATATTCCCACTTTAATAGAACATGTGCATGTATTATGGCAGTATATCTAGTGCCCAGGGATAGATACATCTTAATTTGTTGCAGTTAGGCTAGAAATGCTTCAGTTCTACAAAACGTGTTAAAGTCGCAAACATTACAAAAATTGCGTCGTTAGAAAACTAATTTGGCAGAGACAATAACTGTCAACAAAAAATAATGTGGCTCTTAAAGAGTTAATTCTGTCACTGCCAAGCAAAACGAAAAAGAGAATGAAAACTAACAAAAAAAGACTTGTCTATGCCGGTATTAATTCTTTTCAGATAATTTACCTGTCGCCACATCCTCGCGGAATCAACAGAAGTGAACATTTGTCCGGGGAGATATTGAAATATTTCAAAATGCACCTGTTAATATGCTCATCTAGTGAAAAATACATATAAGCATACCAAAGTCAATGATTTCTTAAAAATGTGTTGGTCAATATTTGAAATGATATCCCCAAAATACCAGGGTTTAACACTCCCTGAGAGAGTTTTTATGGGACTTTGTAAATTTTTCAGTTTTCATTTTTTTCCTCCGACTTTAAAATTTTGCTTGAAAAAAAGAACTGAAAAAAATGAGCAGCCCCAGTTTTATTTTATTTTTATTTCGAGAACTGCACCATAAAAACAGCCAAAAAACCTGTAAATTAAGAAATAAAAAATGAAAGGCCTGAGTTCGAAATGATACCTGTGTCCGCGACTCCCAAGCCAGGATTCTTTAGTTTTCATGCAGTAACTCAATAAAACAAATGTGGGAATAAAGGAGATTAACTTCAAAGCCCAAGATTGAGTCTGTAAATGTGGACCAAAATCAAATATCATGATATTTCCAACATCTGCTAGTTGCAATAAACAATAGGCCTGCTCTGAAAAAAGGTCAATACGTTCACTGGTAACTACTATGATACACCCAAGGGTGTATCAACGTATTACCACTGAGTAAATAAACTACCTTTGAACCAGAAATAGTCATACGTATTATACACGTTCCTGAATTAATATGATCAGACACTGACTTCATTGTCTTTATTGTTAATTTTTGCACAGAAATACGGAGAGAAAGGATTCGTTTTTGCTGTCAGTACATCCGTGTGTGAATTAGGCCTAAGCAAGATAAGTGCTTCCAGAGAAGATTTAGTCAAACCCGAACGAATTTTGATGAAATGTATGATGCTTTATTGATCAGAAACATCAATTTTAAATTGATGTGAAGCAGATATGAGAACTACCCCCCGCAAAAAGAATAATTTCTGTATCTGATTTGGCAAGCAAAGCTGTGCATGCGGCACGGAGATCTTGATCATAATCAGTCGTCTTCAGCAAAACAAATTCTTTCAGCTTTGTTAAGTACATATGGCTATATATCAAACCCTGACTTAATGTGTCGTGGTATACATTTTCAGTCTTGTCCACACCCGGCCCTGGACGAAATGATAACATATCAACTGCAAACCTCGCAGTGCCTGTTGAGATTTTTGACCGCCATTTTGTGGATAAGCTGGTCACAGGATACACCCACATAGTTTTGGAGAACTGACCAATGATTGGAAAGTGAAAATAACCGCATGGCAGTCAAACACTGCAACACATTATTTTATAAGCATCAAAATCGCAAATTTGTTAAGATATGCCCTCACATTCAATTGTCTTTGACTGCTTTATTGCTGATATTATAAAACGTAACTTTTTTTACACACCGTCTTGGCTAAATCAATAGTTTTGAGTGAGGTCTTTTTAACAGGAAAAGATTTAATACAAACTCAACTCAAATGGATTGTAATTTTCTTTCCATATAACGTCGCGGCTGGGCCTATATAGTTAGAGAATGGATAAAATGGCCGGGTAACGATTCATGCCACACTTGTGTTGCCTGGCCTTCCGTGTCTTCTACATGAACTTTTGCACATTTGAATGTTTGGTGCATTCACATCAATGACACTGCAGTACCCTCTTTCATGATCATAGTTTCGATTTCTTATTGAACATTATTTTCACACTGCTACACAAAGACAAGAGGCCTACATGAATTAAAATTCCCGACATTTTGCGTACATTAAACTTAATGAAATCCCAGAATTTAAAAAAAAAAATCGAAAAGTCAAAGACTGCTGACAAACTAAATTCTCTCTCTCTCTCTCTCTCTCTCTCTCTCTCTCTCTCTCTCTCTCTCTCTCTCTCTCTCTCTCTCTCTCTCTCTCTCTCTCTCTCTCTCTCTCTCTCTCTCTCTCTCTCTCTCTCTCTCTCTCTCTCTCTCTCTCTCTCTCTCTCTCTCTCTCTCTCTCTCTCTCTCTCTCTCTCTCTCTCTCTCTCTCTCTCTCTCTCTCTCTCTCCTTCCCTCAATTTTTTTTCTTCTCCCGCTTTTTTGCAATAATATTTAAATATAACTCCCGTTTTTCCCTGCTTGGAATCTGCGCAAACATTGTGCATTATGACAAAGGGTGTTTCCACTCAAAGATCTCTGGTTACCAGCTGAAGAACATTTCATATGTTTGAAGATAATTTGGACTTTAATATACATGTACATGCTGCATGTCAGGACAGAATGGGAGGGGTCATTTTGCCTGACAACCTCTCAAGAAGGAAAGACGTTCATTTCGTGCATCACTTCTACAGAGACTGTTGGACACGGAAAATAAGTATCAAAATATCACTTGTAATAGTAAATATACTGGCTAAATATCACAGCTTGATTCACAATGATGATTGCTGTAATTTATAAACCAATATCTCAGATTAAACTCGACCAAAGGGATCAACATACTGCAGTAAGCTAGTTCTGTAGGCCTAGGGTGCTTAAAAGGTGTAGATGTGAGCAATGAAACTAACAATCTGGAGTTAGTATATGCAAGGAGGTTACACCAAAGGAGAGTCCACTCTGGCTTTTTAGCCAGGTCAAATTTCTTTGCGGTATAAAATGAGCTTATTTGATAGCGATCTGATAAGCAGACTGGGGGGGGGGGGGCATGGTCCGGCTGCTTTGGGCTGTGAATATCGTGCATACTCATGCAAATTATATACCACCTTTGAAACCTGAGGAACATATTTCAATTCAAATATAAATGAATCATGGGATTTGATGTTTCGTAAGTCCCAGCAGCACCCTTAGCATGCTCTAAGGAGTATACGTTTGAACATACTCTGACATCATTTGCCATTTTTTGCGAGTATATTTGCCCGCACCACAACTCAAGCCAACATTCATCAGCTCACCATTCGCCCCTATTGTCTATTTACTTGCAAGCGTGTACATTTTATTGCAGACAAACCTCAATACTTGCGACTGGTTGTTTCCATTTTGTGTTTAAAATGAGAATTTCCCTGTCACACGGATAAAAATCTAACATCCACCCGTTTTTATCACAATTTGAATGATGAAGTCCAAAATCTATGCAAAAACTAAAGTAATTTTGCCCGTTTGCGGCCTCAATGTTTCTCTTCAACCGCCATAATGTTTCATACTGCTGGAAAGCTCAGGATTTTGTCTCTTTGTGTCCCAGACTCTGTGATCGGTTAAAAATAAAGAATTCATGGGATATCTTTTTTATGTTGAGTGCACCATTGTCATGACGGCCGGCGAACCAAAGAAGTGCTTTACAGCTTGCCAGACATGGTTTGTGAGGGACGAACGCTGGCCCTTTGAAGTTCGGCTCTGGTGCTTGCAAGACATGGCTTGTCAGGGACAAACGCTGGTCTCTGTTAGTGTTCGCTGCCCGACGCAAGCAGACCATGCCAGACGAACACAGATAATATCAGACAAAGAGGGCTACCGCGGTGCGTTCATTTGGGCCAGACGTTAACGCCCAGGCGAACGATAAATATGATACGGCCCCTTAATTACTACCTGTCTGTTCACGGGATACAAGATATCCACTTGAAAAGATTTGCATCCCATGAAGCCAACGGCTGAATGGGATACAAATCCTTTCCCATGGATATTTTCTTGTATCCCTTAAACAGACAGGTAGTGGCGATTTTATCATGTAATAGGACTATAAATGTGAGATAAAAACTACTGAAAAACAGGTGAAAAAACAATTCATTGAATAACATCAACTATTTAACAACATGTAGAATACTAGATTTGGCAACAAGGCCTTTTTTTCAACCGAAGTGGGCTTATTTTTTACTGGTATCAGTCATTTGATTCATGAGCGTCATCGCAAAACAGGTATACAGAATTTGTATACCTGTTTGGTGATCAGGAAGGATATCAAAGAGGGAATACGGGGAATTCTCTCGTATTTTTAAACCAATCAGCAAACGTCGATCTTATCTATTACAGGATAAATATGTATATATATATATATACATACACATATACATAAACATGTATACATGATTATATGGATTGTTAATTGTTTATTTTCAGTATGCATGGACAGGCCAGTACATGCCCCCATCCACGAGTTCTGCCCAATCTGGTGGCTGTATGCCTGTCAGCCATATACAATATCTATGAAGATAAGAAGAGGTTGGTCATGTGGTCATGTTTCTTTCATTTGGTCTCAAAACAGCAAATTTCGATGAAACAGGTTTCTCTGTATCATGCATCAAATGGTGATAGCGACACTGACTTTCTGTGGCTATAATGAGCAAGGCTGTATATAAAGAAGTGGTGATGTAATGCTATTTGGCAACTTGTTTTGCTTGCAGAATGTTTTGATTGGATTTGCTGATAATGAGCAATCCTCGCATTTCAATCATGTGATAAATAAGACAGTCTGTCCCATGTGTTGGTGGCCAAAGCTCAATAATTCTGAATCAGAAATTGGGAACATGCTGTTCATGCAGTTAATGACAATGGTATCCCTGTCATTATAGCCATTTATAAACCCGCCTTTCTAAGATTATGTAATTATGAAAGATGAACCTGTTCCACAGACTAGTAAATTTAGCTTGGAGTGATGTGACAGAGTGTTAGATGTGCACACTCTAAAGGAGCACCTGATGTGCACATACTAACAGAGCAAGGTTTACAGGAAGACTGTCAGTTCCTGTATCTTAATAGATGTGCACATGGTACTGTTCTCTCAATACCAGTGCCAGGTTATTTGCTGGAAGTGTTTTATTCTGATGCCCCATAAAAGCAGTATGCTCAGGTACCAGCACATGCAACAAAGACCGTTACAGATCAAAAATGATGTCAATTTTATCAAGGTCACTGTTTTATGCATTGCCTGGCAAGGTCATACTTGCAGCAAGCAATACAAATGCCACTGTTCACCACCTTTATTCATGTGGATGATATTTTGGGAAAAACTGTGTGTACATGAAAACGAGTACATAATATGTTTGCCTGATGCACAATGTTTGCAGTTGGTGTCTGCTGGTGTCAGAATACACATGCAACAAATGTTACAGGATTTAGCTCCATTTTGCATGTGAAGTAGATTATTTTCCTCTCAAATGGTTAATTATCATGTAGACGTGAAAAAACATGCAGACTGGCTGAAGCTTAATAGGCAAGCTTGGCAGCACTGTGTTGATGACTTTTACGATTCTGTAGCTTCACCATGAATGATGCTAAAACAGTTCTGCCACGATTCAGTGACCAAGCTTCAGCCAATGTGGAGCATTTATGCAGTTGAGCCCATATTGCTCTATCAAAGACCCTGGTCAGCATTTTATTGCATTGGGTGGCAAGTCATGCTGCAGTGATCAGCTCTAGCATGACTTGCTGGGCAATAGGACGTACATGTATTCATAATTCCTGGGATCCTGTGCTGCCACCTGGTTGCAGCAAGGAACTTGACAGGAAGGAGGGCAGATTTATGTATTAACCCTTAAACCGCTGATTTAAGACTGAGTCAACAGCTTACCTCGGGGCGCTTTGCACACATTGTGCACAAAGTACCCTGAGGAAAGCTGTTAACTTGGACTGCTTTTTAATTTAGACTAGGCTTGCTGGTATTTGAATGAAAGGTATCTTCACGAAGAATTTGAATCTTATGTTTAATGGTTATGAGAAAACAACTACAGCCATGATCAGCATTTTAATGGAAAAGTAGGGCTAAATGAGCTAGGATAAAGGTTACAATTTGAAACAGCAAAAATTTTAAGAAAAGCCATTCACCCTGTTTAAAACATACAAGATACTACACATAGTCAGAAAAAAATTTAATTATCTGGTAAAAAAAGTGTCAGTTCTGGATGGTTAAGTGACACAGAAGCCCTCATCATACTGGAAGCATAATTCTGTTGCATAGCAACTGAGGAGACCAGAGCAGGCCTGCAGTTAATAGTTAAATATGAATAGTATTTCCTATTGAAACCCCCATTCAATGGAGCAAGTTGCCTGCAGGTGGCACTGTAGGTAACTTCCCACTGGATATCTGTCTGTTGCAGGTGGAAACACCTGGGGGGGGGGGGGGGATCAACGAGAGTGGCTTCCTTCATTAGTGAAAAATATCAAATGACAGAAGAACAGGTGATACCACCAAGCAGAACAGTGTATCTCACATGCCCAAATGAGACGTAGCATATTCTTTTTAGAATGTAATTATGTCACATGTAGGGTGCTAATGCCAGTTCTCGTGGTACGTCAGTTTTGTGGTACACTGAGTGATTTTGGTCAATGCCTGACTGCTCAGTGTGTTCACATTTTAATTTATTCAATATTAGGTAGTTTGTAAGCAAAATTGATATTTTCCAATGCTGTTTTGATCAGAAATTATTTCCAACATCATGACTATCAGTCACAAAGTCAGTACAACAAAAACTTTGATGCTCTGAAAACTGACAAAGCTACCATACATGTACTTGATAACAAGGGACTGGTATGGAAAGAGTTAGCTTTAAAAACAAAAGAAGACAAAAATTCCAGCTGTTGTGACTGTGTGGGTTTGTGTATATTGCAGTGGGCCAGGTGAGGAATTGAACAAGGCTGACCTGCATGCTGAGGCTGGGCTGGTTGACAGGAACACCAAACTCCTGTGTTATATTGCCATATTCCAGACAATGTAAGTTATGCCGCATTCCACACTAATGACACTGCAGCCTGTCTGTTACTGTGGCAATGGTGTTAGGTGCATGGATCTGTCTTGACAGGCAAAAAAACTTAAATAAATAAGAGTTCAAACGGAGAGCAACTAATCTTTGTTAGCTTTGAGCTTATGTGGTGGTTAGGCATCTGTTGTCCCTCCATCCGTCCGTCATCCCTCTGTCTTCCGTCAGCATCCACAATTCACATTTTTCACTTCTTTTCTAAAACCTCTTGCTAGATTCACCTCAAACGTGGTAGCAATATACCTTGGGTGAATCTCTACCCATTTTGTTCAAATGATCATGCTCGGGTGATTTTATGATTTTTTGCGGGTAAGGGTCTTTAGACCTTGCCACCGACCTATCCTTTGGGATAGTTGTTGGGGGTCAGAAAAACCTGGAAACCACAGTTCCTGATTTTTTAAAAAAATCATTATAGTTATAAATCATGGCCTGTGTTAATATGAAGAGGTTAAGAACATCGTTCATTCAAGTAGTGCAGAAAAAAAATAGTTTTCTTTATTTTTTGC
The DNA here is from genome assembly GCA_964020975.1 of Hermodice carunculata. Classification (NCBI taxonomy): domain Eukaryota; kingdom Metazoa; phylum Annelida; class Polychaeta; order Eunicida; family Amphinomidae; genus Hermodice; species Hermodice carunculata. Next base: position 1,490,074 of record OZ026624.1, on the reverse strand, counting down.
CAATGAGCGAAGAGGCAACGTTTTAGTATCTTGCGACGAGTGCATATAGTCCCGTTGTATGGCAGCTGTTACATGATAATTTATGCAGCAGTGAAACAAAGACTCACAATACTTGTTGAAACAGTGTAACAACCATATAAATATTACTCTGAATGACGTGTCATCTGTAAACGAGTTCAATTTTGCTACCCCCACATTGCTGGCATGAATATCAACCAGGAGCTACTATTTTAGCGCAAATTTTCGGCGACTTTGACCGTGACTCTAATCCAATGATGCAAAGGGATATATGCCTCGGGAGGGGTTCGTCGTCCAAAGTTATTTTGATTCCTTCTCATTGCACCCAAATACATGTACGTACCCCTCCTTGTCATGGTGTAGGTCACATGAGGCTTATTGCGCCAATCGTAACGTTCCTCTTACGGTGAAAATAGCCGTGCTGTAGTGCCACTAAGACTGAGGTAAACAACGGTAATAGGCACCTAATCACTGATCAATGTTCAGTAGTACCTGCTGTATGCGGTCCCCCCTTCTGCCAAGTAAAAGTGACCGCATACAGCAGGTGACCAGTCACAACAGGTATGCAAATATGGCCAACGGGGACATGCGTTTGACTGGACTTCAATTTCAAAGGGAACGCTAATCCGCTCAGCTGTCAAGAGTTGCAACAACTTCTAAAGCATCATCACTGGCTGGCCTGGCACTGGGCTTGTTAAATCCTCAGTGCTCAGGCTGACTGAACAATACCATGCTCCTATGGAAAATACTGGCTCAAAAAAAATACAATGTTTTTAAAATTATATCAAATATTTTGCTCGCAAGTGTAGGTGTAGAAATTGATGGCTGATCCATGGAGCGTTTTTTGCATTCAAATTCCGTAGAAACTACAGAGAAATTGTAGAAGTAAACAGGTCTGACGCAAACACTTCTGGGGACAAATGTTGTGGTAACTCTACAGAGGATGAGGCAACGGAGATGGTAAAATTTTATTGGGATGAGACTTTTGAGAGTGGTTCATTTGTCAACACTTGAGTCGACCACTGCCACACAGTGAAATGGCCTTGCGGCATTCTCATTGCAAAAAAAAATATGATGATCGGTGCAGTCAATTTGGTTGCTAGCGGTTTAAATTTAAACCACTGTAAAAAGGGTGAAAACTGGCTGCTTTGGCGATATAGATGAACAGATTCCATCATTATTTGTACCTGAAAATACGCTCATGCCTTATTGTGATCGCTTCACAAAACCACATTGTCGTGTTTATGTACATCGAACATCGGTAATTTCCATACGCTGTTGGAAGGAAAAAAAAAAAAGGAAAGAACTCCCATAATGCATCATGCAACTAGGTCAACATGGACGCATCCTCGCTGTTGTGAGTAAACACGTGCGAAGTTAAAGCAATAATATTAACACCTTGAAGCATGATAACACACAAATTTCCTCCTAATATTAGCCTAAAGACCTTTTAAGAACATATGCCTGATGGTGAGTGATATTACCGGGGTTTATATTTGATTTTATAGCCGTTTTCAAGTTAGGTAAATTGATTAACACTATGCAGCATCTGTATTTATTGCAATACATTGCCAAAATTGTACTACTGCCTATCCATGTTTTGTGGGTCACATTTTTGAGTATATTATCATAGAATATCTATGTATTGCCACATATTGCCAAGAAAAGTGCCACAGTCTGCCTTGATCTCATGTGCCGGATATCTTATTCATTCCAAGTGTTAGACTTTGCATTGCCACAGTTTTCCAAAAACAATGCCAGCATCTAGCCATGATCAATGAGCCATGTTTTTCAGTAACTCTGTTACTACATTTCAGTAACTCTGTTACTACACAAATCCAAGGAAAGTGTGATAATTTGCTATGGGCAGTGCCTTGATCAGGTTTCCACATATTAAATATTCCAGCACCAAAACTTTGTAAAAAGTTACGTTGGTTGTAACTGATTAGTAACAAGTTATTACTAGATTGTTGGTACAAAAAAAGAAATACAGTGTACATTGTATGAATGAGTTATTGTGTCCTTTTGCTCAAAATGGCAAATGATGCAGCAGAAAATCCAGGTCCTCAAACTTGTCCTACCACATGTCTTCCAGGGACTTTTCACCAAGGAGATAGCAAAATGACAAATGCTGGTAAACAGTGTGCTCCTATTTGCAGTGTTGCAATATTAATGGCAGAAACAACACCATTTACATCATGGCAGCAAGCCCACATGGACCAGGTATTGCTTGCTGCAGATCTGTTGCATTCATACATTCCAAGGAAACCCAATGTATATTTTTTGTTTCCGTCTGAAGTTCCACGTCAACTACAATTTGATAACGGTGTTTTCACATTGATTTTTCAAGATAATGTGACTGGATGCTTGCTAGGGGCTCCACATGCTTAATTAGCAGCAATTTTCGTGCAATTGGATACTGCACTAATACAAGCATTCTCGTTATGTAAATGCAGTAGTCCCTCCTTTGAGAGACCACCCCTAGTGCCACCCAAAAGGTGGTCACATAAAGCAGGTGGTCCCTCAAAGGAGGCATAAATAACATGAAAAGTACTACAGAAAGACCTGACAACTGTGGTCTCTCAAAGGAGGTGCCCACATTTGTAGTTGCGAATGGAATGTCGTTTCCGAAGTTACCCCCTGTATTAACAGGAATGACAGAACTGGAAGAGAGACTTGTTGCAAGCGGCATACCATTCATGCATGATGCAGATGAGACCAGCAAAATGTGGAGGGCAGTGGAAAATAAATGGCAAAGTTATCAATGTTGTGGCAAATGTGGAGACCACTGTTAATACAATCCCCAGACATGTCATTCACTATTCCAATGAAACTTAAAAGGAAGCTGAAATACAAAACATAAAAGGCTTCCTGGTAATTTGTTTATGGGGCAGCGTGGACAGATTGTGAAACCCTTCCCCCGTTTGGCACTTATGCCTTGTTTGTTTTTGTTTGTTTTTTTTTTTGGGGGGGGGGGGCTTACCTTTAAAAATCTTCTCTGAAACTTTTCACCCAATTGCTTTGATATCACACAGGAATACTCCTAAGGACTCCTAGTCCTTAATTTGTTCACCTGGTGGCACTGCACAGTTTTTCTAATTTGTAACTCTGCTGACCTAAGGTGGCAGAGCTTATAGCATCAGTCATGTCTGTCGGTCATTCTGTCCTCCTTTCTGGCCATAAACTTTTGGTTTGTGAACGCGATAACGTTTTGATGTTAGCCCAATATAACTTTCAGAACTTATAGGGGGTATGAAAATCGAGGTTCCTTTTGGTATTGGTGGTGCCACCTACAATATAATGTAATATCGGGATCAAAATGTGAAAATCTTGTGAACACTCTTGCATCTTTAATTTTTGGTGGATCTTCACCAAATTAGGTTGGATGGTGGGAGAGGTCAAAGTCTTAGTTCCTAGTGATACTAGTGGTGCCACGTTTGACAGAAATTATGAGCCAAAATGTGTTTTAAGATGTAAAATTCCGTATTTGGAAGAGTAATTGGATTAAAGTTGCCAAATGTATAGGATATATAGACCATATCCAATGCTAGAACGTTATGTAATATAAGTGACCTTGACCGATTTCTGTGAGGTTACCATTCCTCTAAAGTTGAAAATGTGAATTTGTAATGGCTTGGACATCAATGGCAAAAAGAATTGAGCCTCCAGATCAAAATTGCACTTCATTACGTAATAGATACAGTAGATCTTATGCACGGTCGCCATTTTGAATAAATTAGCGCCATGTTGGGAAATTGCATTCTGGGATTAATTGTAGTACACTGCTGAGATCAGTCTGAGGGCTGCATTGATATTAGATAGCTCGCCGTTATAAGTTTCACACGTTGTTTAGCGAGTTTTTTCACTAATGTGGTTGGACAAATGTAACATATATTTGGTTTCTGAAGGTGTAGTATGGAAACTATCTTGTCTCCAAAAATAATGTGGAAAATTTAAGTCTTTAAGGGGGAAAAATAAGTTAAAGTTAAGGATGTCTTTGAGGCTTCAGCAAATATCATCAATTCACTGTGGTGTTTTTTGTTTGCTTGCATCCCTACTTTCTCATCTTTTTCTTTCACGTGTGGGAAGTTTTTTATTTTTCCCTTTTTTTTCTCTTTTTTTCCGAGTTAACTGTTGCATTTAGATCGTACTTTAAGAAGTGTGATTTTCTTTGACGTGGAGGTCTGCCTTTCAGTGAGAAATAATCCCTGGACAAAATGAACATAAAAATGCAACAGAGAGACCGCATCCATCTGGTTGAGCACGGGTTTCAATGATCTTTCAATGAGGGGAAACCGCAAACTCGTGGACACATCGAACATAGCCAAATGTCATTTTTGGTGCGCTTACTGTCAAACAAAAGGCACAATGATACTAACAACTTGCACAAACTTCAACAGTTTCTCTTCAAATCAAGAACGTACACTTGCTTTAAGACATCCCTTTGGTAATCAAAAGGTTTGAAAGACATATTCAAATGAACAAGCGTACGTGCAAGACATATTTTGCTCCTGCAAACACTCTATATTTTTGTTTGTTTGTGTGTGTGTGTGTGTGTGTGTTTCTCTTGGTTTAAATGTATTTTATTTCTCAAAATACATGTACAAGTGGGGAGCAGGCAACGCCTATACGAGCCCATCCCTTGTGCGGATATCGATGCAACTTTGTACATTTAAGCATGTTGCACATCTTTGCAATGTACATGTGTATTATTTAAGTAATTCTTTTTATTTCACACAATTACCCTGAAAATACCGACTTAAAATGGGAAAACAACGTGTTAGCAATATGAAATTTGGCTCCTAAGTCTTCAAAGTGTGCTTTCTGAAACCACTAGTACGTGTTAAGTACTTGGCCTTTCTTTGTGTTAACGATGTTTGCATAGAATTATTCACCCGGTGCTTAAGCTATGAAAGAGTTAACGAGATTAGCACAAGTACTAAAAAAACTACTTGTGAAAACAACATGCCAAGAAACAACACATGTGTTGTTAGTTGAGGATCGCATGGTAAAAATATCTGTAGTTTTAAACGTTAAAATGAATATTTTTTCGGTTATGATTAAGGAAACTCACCTCATAGGTTTAAACATATGTATCTATACAGGATTGTCCAACAGTACTTCTAGATGACTAATAACATGGGTTGTCGAGCTGAATATGACTAAGGTGGAAGAGCAAAATCTCAGCTTATCAATCTGATTAACTTCTGCTACAGATGAACACGTCCCTGTTTTCATTCATGACATTGCGTAATGAAAGTTGAAGATTTCCTTTTTTCATATTTGACCCGGATTATTCCGAAATCAAAGTTTGTAGAAGAATACTGTAGTTTTGAAACAACTTTGCTTGAAAAACAACCTGTATTTATCTTTAAAAAATCAGTAATAAAGGAAGGAAAATTTGTTATTTTAGGGAGCGTAATCTTTCTTTCTTTCTTTCTTTCTTTCTTTCTTTCTTTCTTTCTTTCTTTCTTTCGTTCTTTCGCTCGTTCTTTCGCTCGTTTAACTACTAACCTATCTATCTGTCTGTCTGTCTGTCTGTCTGTCTGTCTGTCTGTCTATCTATCTATCTATCTATCTATCTATCTATTCTTTTATCATTGGCCATAGTGTTTACACGTTGGTTGCAAAACACACAATACGATTTGATTCCCAAAGGAATATGATTCAGATGACAGGGTTACCCAGTTGGAATGGATGTATTTAAACTAAACTGTTTGCAATGTGCAAATGTCATCATTCAAAGTTACACGGCAAACGTTGTATGAAGAGGTCATCGGCACGAATTTACACAATTTTCAGTCTTTTCCAGGACAGGAATTCTTCTTATCCATTGTTTTCCCAGTTTTTATTTGTTGGCAAGGGATAAAATTTACGTTGTTTGCCGCAGGAATAAGTTGAAAAGCACACAGCCAAATAACAAATTAAACTTCTCATGGCTACATGTGTAATTTCATAGTCGACACAGGTATCGCCATACGGCTCGCATGCTACAAATAAGTCCACAATGCACTGCGCGTCAAAAAATTTGGCGCGTGCACTGTGTCGCGAGCATAAGATCTATTGTACTTGGTGACCTGCTGTTTGGGTCACTGTGGCCCAGTAATTATGGAATTTAGCACTTGTTCAAGTTTATTGTTTTTCTTTGATAACTCAAAAAGTTATACCCAATTTAAACAAACAAACTATACATGGAAAGCTGGATATGGGGTGCATAGTTTGAACACAATTTTTTAATCCGAGTTGAAGGTCAAGGTCAAATGGCCAGTTTGAACATAGGTGTCATCTCATGAATGCTCTGCGCACCACAATTTTTGAAATAGGCTCATATAATGTTTAGGAGTTAAAAAGTGTATAAACATCTTTTTCGGCAATGTTGGTGATGCCATCTATACTATTATGTAATACACAGGTCCAAATGTGAAAATCTTGTGACTGCAGTACTGTCCACTGTTTTCAAGTTACCCCAAGATAACTTTCAGGACTTATAGGGGATATAAAAATCTAAGTTCATTTTGATATTGGTGACACCACCTACAATATTATGCAGTATAGGGCTCAAAATATGAAATCTTGTGAACACTCTAGCATCTTTAATTTTTAGCAGATCTAAACCAAATTTGGTTGGATTGTGGGGGAGGTCAAAGTCTAAGCTGCTAATGATACTGGTGGCACCGCTTATTCATTTGATGGAGATTATGAGCCAAAATGTGTTTTTAGATATAAAATTCCATATCTTGAAAAGTAATCGGATTAGACTTGCCAAATGGATAGGATATATAGACAATGTCCAAAGCTGGAATTTGAAGTAATACCAGTGACCTTGTCCTATTTTTGACCTTGATAATCTGTCCCAAGGTCACTGAGGTCATAAAGTTTAGGACTCACTCATTGTTGTCTTGTCACATGCAACAATATCCATCACAGGAATTGCACAAATAAGCTATGATTACATGTTGAGTGAAGTGCCACGTGATGGACTTTTTATACACTAAATGTACATAGGCTTCATATGTTCAGAAGTCACTTGAGGACTCGCAACTTTGAAATGAACAGGAGCAATATAGCCAAAGTGCCAGCAGAGCATTAGGCCCCTGGGCCTTATGTTTGTGAAGTTTTTGTGTTTTTGCTATTTTCAACGTCTTCTCCAGAACCATCTCTCAGATTAAGCTGAAACATATGTTCATTCTGGAAGGGTCAAACAAAGTTGATCATTAAGTGGCACTGCTGTGGATTCCTGATTTAATGATTTTTGTAAATTTGGGTACTTATCAGCAAATGCACCTTTCCAATTTTTTACCATATAAGTCAATGAGCATTCTAATGCTAATTCACATTTTGGATTTCTCCAAAGAAATTGTAATTATAAGAAACTGTAAGTGAGATTGATTTTAAACTTGGTGGCAATGTACCTTGGGTGGTCTCTCCAAATTGTTCAAATGGTCACGCTCCAGGGATTTTAGATTTTTTGGTTTGAAAATCATTAAAAAGTTTTAATATGAAAGTTTAAAGTGGGAATTACTTTTAATGGTTATAACAGAAATAATTTTTGGTAAAATTTGTGTCAGACTTGGTAGGGATGTACCTTTGATCAGTGTTCACCTATTTTGTGCAAGTGGTCATACTCCAGTGATTTTTGGACCTTGACCTCATTTCCAAGGTGACAGGACAGCTGACATGAAATTTACTTTTCACTTGATAACTCGAGATCTATTTTGAAGAAGGACCTTGATGTTGTATATATGTGTTAATGTTTCTCTATGAAGGTGGGGTTTGACCTCAATTCTGAGGTCACAGTGCAACATACATGAATTTTACTCTTCACTATAACTTGAGAACTACTTGAACTGGGACCTTGATGTTGCACATGTTAGTGTTCTTCCATGCAAGTCAGACTCACTCAGTACATGGGTGACCTTGATCCTATCCCAAGTTCACAGAGCCACAAGTGTGATGAACGTCTAGGTAAGCTTAGCATGGGCTGTTCACACAGCCCTCTTGTTTTTAGCTCCGCTGACAAAAGGTTGCACAGCTCATTCAATCACTCATGTCTGTCTGTCTGTCCACAAACTTTTTGCTTATGAATGCGATACAATCCACAATTTTCAAGTTGAATCCATATAACTTTTATGGCTTGTAAGTGTATGAAAGTCTAGGTTGTGTGAACTCGACATTGGTGTTGCCACCTATAGGATTATGTAATACTGTACCGATCGAAAGTCTTTTAACACCTCCCCTTGCTGACTGCTCGCGACTCTCATGCTGACCAAGGCAGTACGTGGCCATGGACCAAGCACTTTCCGCGCCGGCACCCTCTCGGTCTCGGGCGAGTTACCCTGTGGACATGCTGCGCCTGTGGACGTGGCAGCGGAGGACAGAGATGAAAAGATGTTTTAGGTACATGTATACCTACTGTAAAGTATATAATCAATTTCAACAAATGGCCAGTTGTCTTCACGGGAAATGTTAATGTGGGATCTGGCTGGACATGAATCTAAACTCAAGTGATCTTTGGCATTTTTCTTAGACTAAAGTAACGTTACTTCAAGATTTATTTTGCACAGTAAAATTTCAAGGTACACGTACATGTACATGCAGACCCACTTTCAGTGTCACAGTTTACGAATTGTCCAGCACAATCACTATTATTTTGGTATCCAGAATCCCATCATAGTCAACAGATCGGGTCAACTGTGTGTGCCACAACTATAAAAAATAACTCGAAAAGCACAATATCCGGTCACTCGAGTGGACTTCATCAGAAATATCATCCCCCTGTGTTAAGATTTTACTGCCAATAAAATAATAGGTGTAGTGCAACACATCCATTTCCTTGAGACCAACGGGCGCTACTGCAGTCTTGCCGTTGGATAGTTCACCCTCAATTTTGTTCCAGAAACATGAATAGCATAACTCTTACAGTACACATCTAGGCTTACAGGTACAATTGTCCGAATGGTACAAATAAAACTTACAAGTTGCATGTGAGATCAGTGGCCAGTGCTTCGATTTCAGCACTGAGTTAGTAACCCTTGATACACAACAACCAGTTAGCCCATACATGCCATGGGCCAGTAACCCTGGGTAAATACATAAATAAATAAATGAATGAATGAATGAATGAATGAATGAATGAATGAATGAATGAATGAAGAGTGTGCCAAGACTGAGTCGCGATGACTTGTTGCATATAGCTTTGCGGTAGCCGTGAAAGTTTTCTTTGTGCTTTTTAATCAAATTCAGTGTGCAGGTAATCTGTTCTACACTTTGCGATGTACAAGTTCACCATTACTGGCCTTAGCAAGGAGGGTAGTCTTCCCTCCTTGGTGTTAGTAATTCCTGGAAGTCAGTCTGAAAGTGCACCCTGACCAGGGATGCAGCTCAAGCATATAGCCTCACACAGCCACACCCACAGTCACTGAGCACAAAATTGCAATTGTCTTTTTGTTGTATTCCCTCTTTAAACACAACATCTGGATGCATTATGGCAGTGGATCTAACACCCAAGGATAGATACATATCAGTTCGTTACCGTTAGGCTAGAAATGCTTTAGTTCAACAAAACCAGCCTAGGCTAAGTTGCTGTGGGTCATTACCATGGCACTGGCTATCTTAAATGTTATGAATATGAACATTAATTATCGTCTGCACAAAATACATTTGCAACGGACATGAAAAACCTTTTCCTCAGAAAATAAAACTATTGGTATAAGAAATATTAATCAATCAGCAAATATTTATTTTGTAGTGTTTCTAGTAAAATGAGCAACAAAAAAACAAAAACAGAAAAACCATCAAAATAGTTATGGTGGCAATGCACATTTGCCCAAGTTTGCACATATTATGAGAGGTCATCCCACGAGAAAGAAAAAGAGGGAATGCTTGGCAGATCATATATAACAAAACGTATTCTATCTGTAATGTCGATAATATGCTAGTGTCTCTTATCATACAGCAACACCCAGCTTATGTACGCTCCTCAAACTTATAAAGTCATGTGGGCCTATAACAATCTTGTATGTTTGTTAAGTTGTAAGTGAACACTGCATTCATGGACTACATTTTTAAGTAGGCCTATGAACAAAGGGGCATCATATTCACTTTATTCCATAGTACATCAGCTTGGGATGTTTGTATTGGAAATGCAGGCATGGTGCCACCAGTTAGCAGAATGACTTGTCCGAGGATTAATGGCACCGAAACAAGTCTTGCACTGGTTCCCTGCTGATGACCCGATTTTATAAGGGCTAGCTAATAAAGCCTAAAACTTGCTTCTAAATTTCAAATTTTGTGAATATGGTTTGTTCCTTTCACAAATTAATTTGCTATAATGATTTAGAACTATACAGTTTTTCAGTGAATGGTGCAATAAGGAACATACACTGTGAACTTTTTATACATGAACAAATGTGTTACAAGTGCTGGCAGTTCAGGTCAAAGTTGAGGGCCAGGAGGTCTCATGTGAAAAGAAATACATGTGACAGTCAGCACAAAACTGTTGCCACTTATCATGTTAAATTTTCTGCAGTAAACACCAGTGAGAAGACTGCACAATCTCAACTCAACAGTTCATAATTTGCAGAAACATGTGAATAGACTTCAAGAAAAGATCACATACATGTTGGACAAAGAATCTGTCGGTGTAACAGACTCACAACATGCCATACATGTATTTCAAGGCATTATTACTTACAACAGCAAACTGATTCACACACAGTGGACAGAAAATTCATGCCGAAGGCTGCTATGGGAGCAACAACTCCAGAGAACAAAACTTAAAAATAAACATAGCATGAGATGGCACCCAACAGTCATTCGCTGGTGCATCTCGTTGTTTGCTAAGAGTGCCAATGCCTATAGATAGTTATCACAGAGTGGGTTCTTGATCCTACCAAGTGAAACAAAGTTAAAAGCGTACATAAAGTTCATGGAGGCAGGTCATGGGTTCAATCCTGATGTTCTTAAGCTTGTTGTCAAAGAAATGAACATTGCAAACTTGGAAGACCTTGAGAAAAATGTTGTGGTTGTGTGGGATGAAATGCAAGTAAAATCTGGTCTTGCAATGTCACAATCAACTGGGAAAATTATTGGATTTTCATGTCTAGGTTCTGTAATTGAAGAACTTCTCAAACTGTCTCAGAATTCAAATGTAGAGACTGAACCAGAGGTGGCATCCCACATAATTGTGTTTATGGTGCATGGGATATATCTCCATGTAAAAATGCAATTTTTATGGTGTCCATGTAAAGGTTTTATGAGCGAAGACCTTTGGAGTGCAGTGTGGTTGGCAACACGTGCCATGGAAGATCTGGGACTGAAAGTCAGAGTTTGGACATGCAATGGTGCTACACCAAAATGCATGTTTTTTTTGCATCTATCCAAAAGGTGATGATGGCACCCAGGTGACATATTCCACTCCCAGTCGACAATACAGGGCCGGAAATGCATATTATGTTTGTGATGTGCCGCACTTAGTGCAAACTGTACGGAACTACCTGGAAAATTCTCATGGGCACAATAATACAAAGTCTGTAAGTAAAAATGGGAAAGTGATAAGTTGGGCACATATTGTGTCAACAGTGCGAGATGACCAAGCACAAGAACTGAACAAACTGATGCACATAAAGGAAGAGCACATCCATCTGTCTCCACAGCTGCAGATGCGGGTAAGATTAGCAGCCCAAGTAATGAGTAAAAGCATGGCTAATGTAATAAGAACCTGTGCCAGACCGGATATGGAAGAAACCGTCATATTCCTGGAAATATTTTGACAGGTGGTTTGACTGCCTGAATGGTCGCTATTATTTAAAGGGGGAGCGAAAACTCAAAGATGACCTGAAACCGTACAAAGACCCAGAGGAGCCTCATCTGACCTGATTAGAAACAAATTTCTTGCATGGCTAGACCATTGGAAAATGGAGGTCCAGGCCATTCCAGGCTTAACGAAGTCAGAGAAAAATAGACTTTTGCTCTCATACCAAACTGTGGAGGGTCTAGAAATATCCACAGGATCTTTTGTAAAGCTTGTTCCTGAACTTTTGTCTATGGAACAAGGCTTATATATTCTGGCATCACTTCAAATCTTCAATGCTTATACTTCAGGTATTCAGTATATCAAAGAGCCTACTTGTAGGCTCCTTGGTGACACATAACAAATAATGTGAGTTATCACAACAGTACACTAGCGGTCTGCACACAAATTCCACACACAGTGGGGTTTTTTGGTGGATCACATGCATCTAGGTTATTTATACCGTATATTTAAATTCACCGTATACAATGTAAATTTGTAGTACCTTTAAAAAAATCATAATAAAATAACGAGCAGTACAATATAAATCAAAAAGAATACAAGAATATCATTACACAAACAAATCAGAGCAAAGAACTATTAGATCTGTTGAGCTGAATACTGCACCATCCACCAGATAAAGATATTGGCTATGAGGTGCTTGCAAACTGAAGATTTCAGCGACTTCTTGGAAAAAAAACCCTGAAAAATCCCTTTTTTCTCTTGTATTTACAACATATTGAAGGATACTGACTGATAGGAGGTTATTAAAAAGGTTGAGAAAAAACTTTGTTTGGAGTGCATGAATGAAACTAATATCAAAGAAAGCATTTGAGACTGAATAAATGTTTGGTTTGCACTGTTATAAGCACATTTTTTTAGCTCAGCTGATAATTCAGCTGAGCTTTTAGGAGGGTGAGGCATCCGTTGTCCGTCTGTCGTCATCCCTCATCAATTCACATTTTCGACTTCTTCTCCAAAACCACTAGTCAGATTCACTTGAAACTTGGTAGGGATGTACCTTGGGTGGGTCTCTATCAAGTTTGTTCATATGGTCATGGTCCAGTGATTTTTTTATTTTTTATGAATTTTTAGCTCAGGTGATCATATCACCTGAGCTTATACCATAGTCTCAAAATCTGTCGTCCGTCCGTCGTCCAGCGTCCTCGTAAACAATTTACATTTTTGACTTCTCCAAAACCGCAGGCTAGATCTGCTTCAAATTTGTTGGAAATCTGCCTTGGGTGGGTCTCCATCAAGCTTGTTCAAAGGGTCACGGTCCAGTAATTTTTGGATTTTTAATGAATTTTTTTGTTCTTTTTTGGGCAAATCTTAAAAAATCTTCTCTGAAACCGCTGACCAAATTGCTTTGATATCACACAGGAATACTTGATATTTTCACTGTATGGCCACACGGTGAGAATACCCTTCAAACTTTTCTGAATTATCTTAATGATGCCCACGACACCATCAAATTTACTTCTGAATATTCACGCTCTGAAATTAATTTCCTGGATGTAAAGATCACTCTACACAACGGTAAAGTACAAACAAGCATATATAGGAAACCTACTGATAGTCAAACTTATATTAGGTATGATTCTTGCCACCCTAGACACTGCCTCAACCCCATCCCTTATAGTCAAGCTCTTCGTCTGAGGAGAATTTGTTCTGATGAACAAGACTTTGTCACACAAACCAATATTTTATTGGATAATTTTCTCAAATGTGGATACCCTAATCACATTGTTGTATCAGCTATAGCCAAAGCCAGTCAACTAGATCGCGCTTCTCTGCTTACATACAACGTCACCAGAGACAAAGACTGTACCATTAACTTTATCACAAACATGAACCCTTCCTCTCCTATTTCCATTAAAAAAATATCAAGAAACTGGGATATTTTAAGTCGAAACGAAGAAACTTTGCACATCCATTCTTCACGACCACAGCTAACCTTTCGGAGGGCCAAAAATATTAGAGGATTTCTAGTTCTAAATGATTCCACCAAACCGAGTATTATACCAGGCTGTTCTCCGTGCCAGACCCCGTGTTCTACTTGTAAGTTCATGAAAACTACTAACACCTTTAGGTCAAAGGTCACCAAAATTACTTATCATATTACCCAAAGGATTACGTGCCAATCCTTTAATATCATATATCTCATAGAGTGTTCTCTTTGTGGTATACAATATGTTGGTCAATCATCACAAACTCTAAACAAACGTATACAGCAACATAGATCTGACATTTCTCTCAATAAGGAGACCACAGTAGCTCAACACTTTAATTGTCCCAATCATAGCGTTAATCATTTAAACGTCACAGGCATTCAGGTTGTTACGAACAACAACACGTCATTACGTTTAGCCACTGAAATCACTTAGATCCAAGAACTTAACACTGTTTTACCATTAGGCCTCAACATCAGAGAATAGTTTCTTCCCATCATCATGAAACATTCATGCATTATATACGGGAAATCACACAGCTCTGCTTGGTCCCTCAGAAGACATCTCAGTACCCACGACCTAGAGAGACCTAGGCTCACTTGCCCCATATGCCTTAGCAACTTTGGCCGCACGGACAACTTCAAACGGCATGCAGACAAAAAGCATCCCGGGACCAACATCACTCCCGTATCGTTCAACCCCAGGGTTATAGCCACCAAACCCACGACGAAACGTCCATGGGAAGCCTCTGGCAAAAAACGGCACATTATATCTGTCAAGAAAACGAAGGAAGCCACTTTCCGTATCATCGCGGGTATCAACTCCACCAGAACCCAGATGGGACTGAGAAAATCTATTATTGACGGCTGTGCAAAGGTCCAGCAATTATCTAAAGATATCACTCCTTTTCAAATATCCAGACTATCGGACAGCGACACAGATGAGGAGACCTATGACTCCAAATCCCGCTGCTCTACCCCCTGCCAAGACGAATACTGGTATCCATCCAGCTCGGACCCGGCCACGCAGATACTAGAAATCGACCAACGAATTCAAGAAACTATCGCCACAATTGCATCGCTTATTTCTTCCCACAAAACCCCTTCTATCCTGTACACAGACTTGCAATTGTCCAGTGATGGCAGTGACTCTAATTAACACAGTACCTTGTCACTTTTAGTATCACTATTCAATATCTCTCCTTTCACTTTCAATTCCGCTGTTCACTTCCGGGTTTATTTTTGCCGCATACACAGAGGCCTCTAGCGGGGATCAAAAACACTTCTAAAAATGTCACAATCAGAAAAGTTTTGCACCTCAATTTTAATATAAGGGCTACGAATAAAGTACATATAGGAGCCTCCTTTCCCCTGAGGAAGGACAAGGATGTCCGAAACTAGTAGGGGGAGGCTCCTCTTTATACATATGGACTGGTTGTTTACTTTCTTTTCCTCCTCTTTTGTTGGTTTGTCATGTTTGATTTAACAGGAATACTCCCTGGGACTCCTAGTTCTTAATTTGTTCACCAGGTTGCGCTGCAAATTTTTTCTAATTTTTTATGAATTTTTGTGTGTTATAGCTATTTTCAACTTCTTCTCCAGAACCGTCACTCAGATTAAACTGAAACGTGGTGGATATGTTCCTTATAGAAGGGTCAAACAAAGTTGTTCACTATGTGGGAATGTTGCAAATTCCTGATTTGTAACCATTTTTTAATTCGGGTACTTACCCGTCAATGCAGCTTTCCTATTGATTACTATGAAAGTCAATTGGCATTCTAATACTAATTCACATTTTCGACTTCTTCCAAAACCGTCATCCAGATTAACTTCAAACTTCGTGGGGATGTGCCTTGGGTAGGTGTCTACCAAGTTTGTTCAAATGGTTACGGTCCAGTGATTGTTTGATTTTTAATGATTTTTTTTGTTCCTTTTTGGGCAAATCTTTAAAAATCTTCTCTGAAATCGCTCACCCAATCACTTTGATATCACACAGAAACACTCCCTGGGACACATAGTTCTTAATTTGTTCACCAGGTGGTGCTGCAATTTTTTTTTCTAACTTTTTATGAATTTTTGTGTGTTATAGCTATTTTTGACTTCTTCTCCAGAAGTGTTACTCAGATTAAGCTGAAACATGATGGATATGTTCCTTGTAGAAGGGTCAAACAAAGTTGTTCACTATGTGGGAATGCTGAGGATTCCTGATTTTTAACCATTTTTTCAATTCTGGTACTTGTCGGTCAATGTAGCTTTCCTATTGATTACTATGGAAGTCAATGAGCATTCTAATGCTAATTCACATTTTCGACTTCTTCTCCAAAACTGTCATCCAGATTAACTTCAGGCTTGGTGGGGATGTACCTTGGGTGGCTGTCTACCAGGTTTGTTCAAATGGTCATGCTCCAGTGATTTTTTTATTTTTAATGATTTTTTTTTTCTTTTTTGGGACAAATCTTAAAAAATCTTCTCCAAAAAGCGTTAACTCAATTGCTCTGGTATCACAGGGGAAGACACCTGGGGACACCTAGTTCTTAATTTGTTCACCAGGTGGCGCTGCAATTTTTTTCTTCTATTTTTTTAGGAATTTTTGTGTTATAGCTATTTTCAACTTCTTCTCTGGAACCGTCCCTGAGATTAAGCTGAAACATGGTGGATATGTTCCTTGTAGAAGGGTCAAACAAAGTTGTTCACTATTTGGGACTGCTGAGGATTCCTGATGTTTAACAATTTTTTCAATTCGGCTCTTTTTCGGTAAATTCACCTTTCCTATTGATTACTATGTAAGTCAATGGGCATTGTATTGCCAATTTACATTTTCAACTTCTTCTCCAAAACCGTCATCCAGATTTACTTCAAACTTGGTGGGGATATACCTTGGTCGGGTGTCTACCAGGTTTGTTCCAGTGGTCATGTTCCAATGATTTTTCGATTTTTTAATGATTTTTTTCCCAAAAATTTTTACAGAAGTTTTAATAGGGAAGTTTAACATGGGAATTTCTTGTAATGGTTATAACTTAAATAGTTTTGGCCAGATTTACTTCAAACTTGGTGGGGATGTGCCTAGGGGGAATCTCTACCAAGTTCATTCAAATGGCCATGCTCTATTGCTTTTTGGATTTTTATTGTTCTTTTCTGGGACAAACCTTAAAAACTCTTCTCCTCTGAAACCGCTCACACAAGTGCTCTGATATTGTACATAGACACTCCCACGGACACCTAGTTCCCAATTTGTTCACCAGGTGGCGCTGCAAATTTTTTCTAATTTTTTTTTATGCATTTTTTGTATGCTTTTGCTATTTTTCACTTGTTCTCAGAACCGTCACTCAGATTAAGCTGAAATATGATGGATATGTTCTTGTGGAAAGGTCAAACAAAGTTGTTTACAAGGTGGCACTGCTTTGGATTCCTGATTTTTAAGGATTTTTTTTTCAATTACGGTACTTACCAGTCAATGGGCATTATAATGCTGATTCACAGGACAACTGACACGAAATTTACTGTTTACTTGATAACTTGAGATCTGTTTTGAGTTAGTACCATGATGCAGCACATTTTAATGTTTCTGCATGAAGGTCATGCTCAGACAGTACATGAGTGACCTTGACCTCATTTCTGGGGTCACTGTGCAACATACATGAATTTTACCCTTCATTATAACTTTAGAACTGCTTGAACCTTGATGTTGCACATGTTAGTGTTCTTCTATAAAGGTCAGACTTACTCAGGACATGGGTGACATTGATCCTTTCCCAAGTTCACAGAGCTGCAAGTGTGATGAATGTCTAGGTCAGCTGAGCATGGGCTGTTCACACAGCCCGCTTGTTTGGAATTTTTTAGTTTGTTTTTTGGGGGGCAAATCTTAAAAAAATCTTCTCCAAAACCGCTCATCAAGTTGCTTTGATATCACACAGGAACCTTCCTAGGGACTCGTAGCTTTTAATTGTTCACCAGGTGGTGCTGCATTTTTTTCTATTTTTTTATGGTTTTTTTAATTGTTATCACTGTTTTCGACTTCTCCAGAACTATCACTCAGATTAAGCTGAAACTTTGTGGGTATGTTCCATGTGAAATTGTAAAACAAAGTTGTTCACTAGGTGGCATTGCTATGGCTTCCTGATTTTGAACGATGTTTTCAATTCGAGTACTTATTGGTAAAAACACCTTTCCTATTGTCAGATTACTATGCAAGTCAATGGTTATTCTAATGCTTTTTCACGTTTTGGACTTCTTTGAAGAAACTGTTTGTCAGATTCACCTTAAACTTGGTGGCAGTGTACCTGGGTCGTCACGCTCCAGTGAATTTTTCATGATATTTAGCTCAGCTTACCTGATGGTCATCTGTTGGCAGAGCATTAGGCCCATGGGTCTGTTGTTCAGAAAAATATCTTGATATGTTGGTCCTAAAAAGTGATCTCAATTTGGCCTGGTCTCTCAAGCCAGCTGTCACTGTATTCCCTTCTTTGGCTACAAATTATGAAAGGTACAACACCAAATTCTTTTGAAAATGGAGAATATTCTGGAAGCATATCATATGCACACACAATTATGTGTCTACCAAAAATACCAATCGACCAACTGGTCAGTTTGCCACCACAGATTACATTTTAGGCCCATGGCCTTGTTCTTTTTTGGGGCAAACCTTAAAAACTCTTCACCTCTGAAACTGCTCACCCAATTGTTTTGATATCAGACATGGACACTCCCAGGGACACGTAGTTCCCTATTTGTTCACCAGGTGGCACTGCAATTTTTTTTTTCATGAATTATTTATATATTTTCGCTATTTTTCACTTGTTTACAGAACCGTCACTCAGATTAAAGTGATATGTGATCGATATGTTCTTGTGGAAGGGTCAAACAAAGCTGTTTACTAGGTGGCACTGCTTTAGATTCCTGATTTTTAAGTATTTTCAACTCGGGTACTTGTTGGTCAATGCAGCTTTCCTATTGATTACTATGTAAGTCAATGGGTATTCTAGTGCTAATTCACAGGACAACTGACACAAAATTTACTGTTTACTTGATAACTTGAGATCTGTTTTGAGTTAGTACTGTACTGCTGCACATGTTAATGTTTTTGTATGAAGGTCATGCTCAGACAGTACATGAATGACTTTGACCTGGTTTCTGGGGTCACAGTGCAACATACATGAATTTTACTCTTCATTATAACTTGAGAACTACTTGAACCTTGATGTTGCACATGTTAGTGTTCTTTTATAGTGGTCAGACGTACTCAGAACATGGGTGACCTTGATCCTTTCCCAAGTTCATAGAGCTGCAAGTGTGATGAATGTCAAGATCAGTTGAGCATGGGCTGTTCACACAGCCCTCGTGTTATTTTTATGCCCCCCTTCGAAGAAGGTGGGGCATATAGCGTTGCACATGTCGGTCGGTCGGTCGGTCGGTCGGTAGACTGTGGTTTCCACACAATAACTCAAGAAGTTTTTGAGCTAGGACTTTGATACTGTATAGGTGTATTATTCTAGTCAAAAGCTAGCCGAAGTTTGAAGATGGGTGACCTTGACGTAATTTTCAAGGTCACAGTGGTACCTGAGCTAACTTAGGTTTCCGCACAATAACTGAAGAGATTTTTAAGCTAGGACTTTTATATTGCCCAGGATTATAGTCCATATTTGGGGCTAGGCAAAGTTCGAAGATGGATGACCTTGACCTCATTTTAAAGGTCACAGAGCCACTTTACTGAATATGGTTTCATGCTTTCTGCATGATAACTAATACCTTGGAGCTAGAACTTTTATATTGCACAGCATTATGGTTCTCTGTAAGGGCTAGATTGATGTTGAAGATGGGTGACCTTGACCGAGTTTTCAGGGTCACAGAGAGATTGTAGAATTCCTGTGGTTTCTGCACAATAACTCAAGAAGTTTTTGAGCTAGGACTTTGATACTGTACAGATGTATCATTCTAATCAAAAGCTAGGCCAAGTTCGAAGATGGGTGACCTTGACCTAATTTCCAAGCTCACAGTGGTACCTGAGTTAACTTTGATTTCCGCACAATAACTGAAGAGGTTTTTAAGGTAGGACTTTGATATTGCACAGGATGATAGTCCATATTTGGGGCTAGGCGAAGTTTGAAGATGGATGACCTTGACCTCATTTTAAAGGTCACAGAGCCACTTTACTGAATATGGTTTCATGCTTCCTGTGGTGTCTGCACAATAACGCAAGAAGTTTTTAAGTTAGGACTGGGATACTTTACAGGTCTATAGTTCTTGCTAAGGGCTAGAAGAAGCTTAAAGTTTGGTGACCTTGATCTAATTTCCAAGGTCATGTTGGTACCTGAGTTAACTTTGGTTTCCACATGATAACTGAAGAGGTTTTTAAACTAGGACTTTTATATTCCACTGGATTATTGTCCGTATTCAGGTCTAGGTCAAGTTTGAAGATGGGTGACCTTGACCTAATTTCAAAGGTCACAGAGCCATTTGGTTGAATACTGTTTCTGCATGATAACTTGCATTTTAGAGGTAGCACTTTTATATTGCACAGCTTTATGGTTGCCTATAAGGGCTAGTTTGAGTTTGTAGATGGCTGACCTTGACCCAGTTTTGATGGTCACACACAGACAATAGACTTCCTTTTTTTTTTTTTTTTGCACAATAACTGAAGAAGGTCAAGTGAAAATGAGTGGCCGTGCCATAATTTCCAAGGTCATAAAGCCACTTTGCTGAATATGGTTTCTAAATGATGACTAATTTTTCAGCTATAACTTTTATATTGCCCAGGTTTTTAGTCATTTTTTAAGGGCTAGGCTAAAGTATAAAGATATGTTACATTGATGTATGATCGACCTTCACTAATTTTGTAAGGTCACGAGTGCACCTTCTACCACTATCAATAGGGTAGCGAGGGCAAGGGTAATGAGGGAGGGGGGCATCTATGTTTTACAAACATATCTTGTTATTATTGCTTTTTTTATTGTTAGCTTTCGCCCAAGCGCAGCTCAGGAACATAGGAAACACTATGGTCTATAGCCAACAGGTTGTAGGCCTACCATGCAGTGGTACAGTCGTCTGGCAATTCTACAGACACTTGTGGAACTATCACAGAAATTTTGATTCAAATTATTAGGACTTTTCGCCGAAAATTGTTTTCACCATCATTGATCAATTGGCTGTTCTTGTCTTTGATTATTTTAATTGTTGACACAGTTTGATTTGGAAGAAACTGAAGATCGACGAAATTGTCATTCGTGTAGTGGAATTTGACAATGTGTCCATCACCAGACCTCACCTAGACATAATTATCTCATGAATGCAATGTTTATACATTGAGCAGAAGCTGTTGACAAGCATCTTTTTAGCGCCAATGCGATGAAGGATTATTTTTCCAATAATGAAAAAATAAAAAATGGCTTTAAAAGTATATAATTGAAAAAGGGAAAGAAAACGAATGAGAGAAGCTGCTTTTCTTTGCGTCTATCAAATAAAAAAGATATTCCTGTAAATTGTAATCAGAGCGGCCACGTACACACATGCATGGGTGAATTGCTCTACTGCTGTTTGCTTGTTATGGTGTGTGAGTACTTAGTTACTATACACAAGATCTCGATGAGATTAGCCTGGCCAGAAGAACCTGTAATAGTCATAATGTCAAAACTTGTTTCTGTTGAGTCACTGCCACTGGCACTGGTGTTGAGACAGGAAATTAGCTGAAAATCAGTGAATTTACCATGGTCAGTCATCAGATCATTTTTGTTGTTCACTGCTTTCAGAGGCACATTTCTGTCACGTTCTGACAAATATTAAGTCCCCATGTAGCAGCTCCTTTTCTTGAGAGATTTTCATTTAATATTTATCACCAGATGCAATCCTTGTATGACCAGCGTGAAATAAAATTTGTAAGCCCCGCATGAACGCTTATTTAATATTAATTGAGCCATGTGGAATTAGAACTACAGCCGACGTTTCAAATAAGCCCTGTGCAATTTCTCTCATTTGGAGAATTCAAAATGGATAAAAAAAAGAAAACATTTTGTGGCGAAATTGGCCACTATTTCTGGCCTGATCGATATCAGGGGCACCGGAACTGCATGATTGCTGTCAATGAAAGTAACAACTTGAAAACTAAATCATAATATGTTGTATGCAAAGCCATGCTTTGTTCACCAGAAGTACGTTATAAGACAGTAGGAACGTTTTTGCAACGCAAACCCCCATTATCGCCCAATTTTATTATCCCGCTGTCACTGTCAGAAGTTATGACAAGGCTGCCGGTCATCCGTGATGTCAAAATCATACATAGTAGTCATGCACAGGAACTTGAAGTTACATCTCATGCTGATTGTCTTCTAAAAAAACATGTCACCTTGTGGGTACTCCAATATAGATGTACTTGGATCCCGCTCAGACCAAATTGAGTCAAAAAAAAAAAAAATACATGCAGGGGCCTACTCCAATGGATGCATTGCAATTTGCAGACCCATGAAAACAACACACATCAGGATCATCAGTTATAACTTATATGTTTGTGTGTATATGTATACTTATTCTATATACATGTGCACACATATAGCTGATGATCTTCCCGTGTGTAGTTTTTAGCTGTGTCTGTATATATTAACACAAAAAATAAGGAGCAATTCCTAGGGAGCAATTGCAATTACGGTAGGCTATAGACAGGCCAAGATAAATAGATTTTATTTCGCAAAGGATGGACCTTTTTATTTCATAAAGTTACTATCAATGTGACAAGGAACTGTGTACATGTACACATGAGGAAAGGTCCTCATGCACGGAAGTTAGCTAGGTGCAGAAGCTTTGGGACTCAGCCGTGCACCTTGCTTGTCCATGTGGGAAAAAATGCTCGGCCAAATCATAACCCAGCCGCGGTCATTGCAGGACACTCACAGGAGCCACGTGCTTTTGGTTCAGAGACTTTCGATCAGTACTGTATATAGGCCAAAATATGAAAATATTAAGAATGCTGATTTTCGAAGAGTTTTTAGTGCATCATCACGAAACTTGGTAGCAATGTCAAACAAGCAAAAACAAAAAGACATGGAAACTGGTGGTGCCACCTACAGTATTACAAAAGTAGTGGACCAAGTAGTGCTGAAAACACATTAAATTTCACATGTTGAGAAAGAATAAAGCTAATGATACCAAATGTACCACAAATATGTGTTATTGTATTTGTGTCTTTTTGTCCAAAACCACTTCCAGTAGTCGTTACCCTATTCCGCAGTCCAAACTCTTTACTGTCCATAAGCTAACCTGTCCCTGTCTAACCTATATACATAGAAACACCTGTAAAATTTTGACATAGGCTGTATTAGCCCAAATAATAAATTAAAGGGTCTTCAGCGGGTAACTACTCAACATGTTTCGGAGCCTTTTACCCGTACATGTCTCTCTGAGTAGCAGCTCCTTGTCTAAGCTAAATATTCAGCAAAGACAACCCACATAATAATGAATAAATATGAATGTGGCAATTGATGAATTAGCTAAATACTTGAAGTTTTGCTCATAAATGCAGAGCTTCATTACAAAAGAAGAGTACCTGTCAAACAAACCATAAATACCAAATTTGTATAGTACAGGTTCAGATAAGAACAATTTGACTTACCCCTGAACCAATATGTACCCTTTCTAGCTGGACAGCTTATCCTAGTTAAACCATCCATCAATGTTTAAATGAAGTGGAAACAAGCTGGGGCATTATATTAAGTCCCATTGATTGTAAAATAAACAGTTGTAGCTAGACCACCTGTATAAACCAAGGGAAATCCTAACAAGGACTGCAACAATGTACATCCTGCACCAGAGATGTAAAACAAACTCCATGATGACACCTACTCCTCAAACAGTTAAGCTCTACATGTATTTCACTGCCAACCCTGAGTCAATGTATCAACGTAATGTGTCGAGTTTGTGACATTTGAGAAAATACTGTCAATTTTGAGTAATTTTTTAAAAAATTGAGTAAATGTGCATTTAGGCATGTTTGATAAGAATGAAAGTCATTAGCAATTATGCCAAAAACATGTTATCAAAACAGTTTTTCTTAACAGGATTTTAAGTACAATTAGGCAAACATGTAACTGTCGTAGGCCGCTGCTTGCTACCGATAGCCCCAGGGGGGTTTAACCTGACAGAAAACATGTAAGCCTAAAATGTCTGAAAGTGAACATTAAAACAGAAAGATGCCAAAAGATAAAGTTAAGTAGCAAAACAAACAAGTCTAAAAACTGTAAATTATTGTGGCCAAACTTTCTACTAATCTATGGATATTAACAGTAAAATTATAGGGCAAGTCAGAAAAGAATGAAAGTCATTTGTATTTAAGTTAAGAGAATGCAATGAAAATATTAACCTGATATCAAGTACAATTAGGCAAGCTTGTAACTGTCGTAGGCCGCTTCTTGCTACCTGTAGCCCCTGGGGGTTTAACCTAACAGAAAACAAGCTAGCCTAAAATGTCTGAAAGGTGAACATTTAAACAGAATAATGCCAAAAGATTAAATTAAGTAGCAAAACAAGCAAATCTAAAATCTCTAAAATTATTGAAGCCAAACTTTCTAACCATCGCGGGATATTTACAGCAAAATTTGTAGAAATATTTGATCAAAAGTACATCTTTGAATCCTCTTGACTCAAGTTTATTGTAAATAAATTTGGTTCTGGATGCAAAGTCCTGTAATTTAGAACAAATACGACCAAATCTCAAAATCTGTGACAAAAATGTATTATATCCAATAGTATCCGAAATATTACTGTCTGGGAAAGGATAATTAACTACTTCAAAGTTAAACTCATCTATTTTGTGATAGACTTTGATACAAAACCTGTCATTAGTGACCTGAATATCCAAGTCCAAAAACGCATCTCTGAAACCATCTGAATTGCTACCCTCCAAAGGGATATCTTTCGGGTAAGTTTCTTTAGCAATTTCATTGAAATTTTGTACATTTACACAAGCAATGTCATCAATATATTTTGGGTTGTTTGATAATTTTGTAGCCATTTGAAAGTCCTTTTTCATCAATTTATCCATAAACTTAAATTCAAGCCAGGTTAAATACAAATCTGCCAGTAAAGGGGAGCAGTTGCTACCCATTGGAATGCCTTTTATTTGTTGAAAAACCAATGGTCCGCATTGAGCAAAAGTATTATCCAAAAGAAATTTCACAGCATCTATCAAAGTTTCAACAGTGTAAGATTTAATGTTACTTTTTGAATATTTATTGTGTGACCAATATGCTTTCTTTGTATATGAATTGATATTAATGTATGGTTTACCATTATATTTAAACATTTTGCTTATTAATTCTGAAAGAGAACTTTTGACTTCATATTTGGGTAGATTTGTGTACAGTGTAGAAAAATCAAAACGTTTGATATTTTTTGCTTTTACATCTTTGATTTTAGATACAAACTCCGAAGAATTGCTAATACTCCAAAAACAATTTATTTCACAGTTTCTAGAAATTGCATTACAGCATTTACAAAAATAATTCCTAATTGCAGTCAAACATAATGTTACTTCTTTTGATAATTGTTTCGTTGTAAATTTTGCAGCACCGGCTATGAATCTGGATTTAAAAGGGTTTTTATGTAATTTGGGTATCAAGAACAAAAGTGGAATAGAGGAGTCCTCTTCAGGAATTTTGATATTAAAATTCCTTTTCATCTCATCTTTATGTGTATCTATCAAATTATCAATGGATTGTTTGTGTAATTTTTTTACGTCCTTTCCTCTTATGTCTGAAATATTGTTTGTACCAAGTTCTTTTTTCAAAACATCCAGATAATACTTTTTGCAGATGATCCCAAAATTGTTCCCTGCCTTATCAATGTTAGTGACTACAAATCTTTCTTGTAGTTCTTTGACTGCTTTTGAAACTTCAGGTTGTTTTAGATTAACCGTATTGAAATTCTTAATGTGGGATTTGTAACGATAAATTCTATATCTGAAGACTCGTTTCAAGTTTGATAGCCATCCTTCAAATTTCTGAAAGTCAATCTTTTCTTTCTTTGCCCATTTCATACAGTAGGAATCAAATGCATCACATGTATCCTGAAAAATACTGTCAATCTTCAACTTGGGACATATCCAAAATTTTGTACCTTTTTTCGTAATTTCTTTTAAACTTGAATTATGTACAATATCCAAATTACCTGTAAATACATGTTTGTGGTATGCATCAACAAAATTAGAATATTTACTGTTAGACATACAGTCACAATTTTGATTCGCTGCAATATCTTTAAGAGTAATTTAAGCCAGAAATTTCTCGTAATTCATGATACTTTGTCCAATATTGTTGCCATATTTATAGGAAATGATAGGGGATCTTTTATTTTGCACTCCTTGGGAATCATGTTACGAACAAATTTCAATTTGAAAAGGGCTTGAATGTTTGGTGAATCAATAATGTTCTGTTTGAAAGGAATGCTGCAAAACATTTGATCTAATTTTTAGCTCAGCTGACTCGTCAGTCAGCTGAGCTTATCTTATGGTCCATCGTCCATCCATCGTCCGTCCGTCGCCCGTCAGCAATTCACATTTTCGACTTCTTCTCCAAAACCGCCAGCCAGATCCACTTCAAACTTGGTGGGGATGTGCCTTGAGTGGGTGTCTACCATGTTTGTTCAAATAGTCATGGTCCAGTGATTTTTGGATTTTGAATGAATTTTTTTGTTCTTTTTAGGGTAAATCTTAAAAAATGTTCTTCTCTGAAACCGCTCGCCCAATTACTTTGATATCACACAGGAACACTCCCTGGGACTCCTAGTTCCCAATTTGTTCACCAGGTGGCGCTGCAAATTTTTTCTTATTTTTTTATGAATTTTTTCATGTTATAGCTATTTTCAACTTCTTCTTCAGAACCGTCACTCAGATTAAGTTGAAACATGGTGGATTTTTTTTCAATTTGGTCAATGCAGCTTTCCAATTGATTACTATGGAAGTCAATGAGCATTCTAATGCAAATTTACATTTTCGACTTCTTCTCCAAAACCGTCATCCAGATTTACTTCAAACTTGGTGGCAATGTACCTTGGGTAGGTTTCTACCAGGTTTGTTCCAATGGTCATGCTCCAGTGATTTTTTTATTTTTAATACAATTTTTTTGTTCTTTTTTTGGACAAATCTTAAAAAATCTTTTTCTCCAAAATCGCTTACCCAATTGCTTTGATGTCACACAGGAAGATACCTAGGGACTCCCAGTTATTAATTTGTAAACCAGGTGGTGCTGCAATATTTTTTCTAATTTTTTTATGAATTTTTGTGTGTTATAGCTATTTTTGACTTCTTCTCCAGAACTGTCACTCAGATTAAGCTGAAACATGGTGGATATGTTCCTTGTATTAGGGTCAAACAAAGTTGTTCACAATGCGGGAATGCTGTGGATTCCTTGTTTTTAACAATTTTTTCAATTCGGGTTTTTTTCGATAAATGCACCTTTCCTATTGATTGCCATGCAAGTCAATGGGCATTCAAATGCTAATTTACATTTTCGACTTCTTCTCCAAAACCGCCATCCTGATTTACTTCAAACGTGGTGGGGATGTACCTTGGGTGGGTGTCTACCAGGTTTGTTCCAAAGGTCATGTTCCAATGAATTTTGGATTTTTTTATGATTTTTTTTCAAAAATCTTTACAAAAGTTTTAATAGGAAAGTTTAACATGGGAATTTCTTATAATAGTTATAACTTAAATAATTTTGGCCAGATTTACTTCAAACTTGGTGGGGATGTGCCTTGGGTAGATCTCTACCAAGTTTGTTCAAATGGTCACGCTCTATTGATTTTTGAATTTTTATGAAATTTTTGTCCTTTTTTGGGGCAAACCTTTAAAACTCTTCTCCTCTGAAACGTTTCACGAATTGCTTTGATATCATACATAGACACTCCCAGGGACACCTAGTTCCCAATTTGTTCACCAGGTGGCGCTGCAATTTTTTAAAAAATTTTTTATTTTTTTCTGTTTTTGAATTTTTTTTATGGTTTGGCTATGTTTAACTTGTTCTCAGAACTGTCACTCAGATTAAGGTGAAATGTGATGGATATGTTTTTGTGGCAGAGTCATACAAAGTTGTTTACTAGGTGGCACTGCTTTGGATTCCTGATTTTTAAGGATTTTCATTTGGGTACTTATCGGTCAATGCAGCTTTTGTATTGATTGCTATGTAAGTTAATGGGCATTCTAATGCTATTTCACAGGACAATTGACTCAAAATTTACTATTTACTTGATAACTTGAGATCTGTTTTGAGTTTGTACCGTGATGCTGCACATGTTAATGTTTCTGTATTAAGGTCATGCTTAGACAGTACATGAATGACCTTGACCTCGTTTGTTGGGTCACTGCAACATACATGAATTTTACTCTACATTATAACTTGAGAACTACTTGAACCTTGATGTTGCACATGTAAGTGTTCTTTTATAGTGGTCAGACTTACTCAGAACATGTGTGACCTTGATCCTTTCCCAAGTTCACAGAGCTGCAAGTGTGATGAATGTCAAGATCAGCTGAGCATGGGCTGTTCACACAGGCCTCTTGTTTCTTATTAGAATCTGGTTTCCGAATAGTTGTTGTGTAAGCGTACACTATTTCACAAAAATTTTGCGGAAATGTGTGTTCTGAATCAGTAAGACCCAAATATTCATTGATTTTTTGTTATGTCTCAAAATGATAGTGCTTTAAGAGCTATATGTCATTGATCAATGCCATTGGAGAAAGCATGTAGTAAATTTTGGACAAGGTCTTTTGTATCCACATTCCTACATTTCCTGTTTTTCTGTGATTTTCTTTGTCCGTGACTTCTTCTTCTTCTTTGAATACCAGCCTGATTATTATTAAAAGGTGTGTGACTGCTGTCAAGAGTTGCAAAGTCCAAATTCCTAACATCACCGATGCCTAAAATTCTGTCATTGAGTCCATAAGGAAAAGCTCAATTAAGGGTTTTGATCTAAAAATCTTCCATTTGTAATAATTTCCTTGTGTTAACATAACTGTCTTGGTCTAACAAATTTGGCTCTATGTAATCAATAATTTGTATCCGGCAATCCAAATGTGAATGTTCCGCAGGATTGAAATGGTTACACAAAAAAGTGTTCAACTTCTGATTTTTAATTGTAGTTTTATGACCACTAAATCTCTTTTTAACTGTTTGATTAGTTAGGCCCGCATATTGTAATTTACACTTGATGCAGAATATCAAATAAATGATATTGGAAGATTCACAAGATAATACCAAATTTTACGATCGGGGGTTTCTCAATTTGAATTTCTTGTTAATAACGTTACTGTGAAATTCTTTGTTCTTAATGAAATTTGATTTGCAGAATAGACAGTTACAATTTCCGTCAAAATATATTCCAAAATCAGCGCTCGAGGCTAACGCTGAACTGTTTTCCCTGTTTATCTCACTGTTCATGATTGTTTTAGGTTTTAAAAGTACATTGTAATTTTGAAAGTCCATCTGCCATTATTCTATAATCATGTCCCTAAACATTATCCTGGTTCGTCATTATTAAGTCCACCGAGTAACAAAATTAACAATAACAATACCAATTACAAAAACAAGTCTAAATTGGTGCTAGACTAAAGACGTTACCTGGAACTCCAGTATGCATTGAAAATCATAGATCAGGGACCAGCCTGTACAGACCTATCCTGTTTCGAAGTTCAATATTGCATAATAATATGGATGACCTGACCCAGGGGTCACATTAAGCTTGCGTCCTGCGTCATAGACGCAAAAAATAAAGAAATGACGCCTGGATATTAATAAAACATTGTCATTTTGCGTCTCTGTGGATGCACGCAAAAAAACGCGGTTCATTTTTGAAAGATACAACTGCAAAAATTACCCCAAGCTGTCACGGTTTTTTGTATTGACCATTATCAATCTCATGATTATTTATTATACTGATGGAATCCTCTGATGTTCATCTTTCTATGTAACAAGCTCTCTTATATGCTAAGAAAAAATTTTCCTGGGGTATCCCTCCAAAAATTTGCCACAATGGGAATGGATGGACATCACTCCACCTCATTATAAATGCTGAGAGCACTTCCAGGCTCCTTATTGGGTGGATTTGGTCATGTGCCGCTCACTGTCCAATCAAATTCGTTGTTCCCCATGTGCTTGTCTCATGTCCGCAATGTTGGGAAGGTACAAGTCGTATTACGCAAAGATTATTGGACTAAGATGTTAAATTTTCAAAACATATTTTCATCAGGAAGACTTCCATCGCAAAAAATCTAGACCCAGATAAAGGCATGAGTGAAAATTCATTACGGACGGCAAGGAAAATAGGCAGATTAGTCATTGCAAGGTTACACGGGGACGAAGCGAAATTTTGCATTAGCCGGCCTGACAGTGTAACTGTAACACGATGTTGTTCATCACTGTCTCCGATGGGTCACGTGGTTATTGGTGTTTTTTTAAACAAAATTTGGTTGTTTTGATTTCATTGAAATGTTTTAATGGAACAAATCTGTATGACAGCACAAGATAGGAATTCAAAAAATTTATGATTGAAGGCCGGAAAAATGTATAGCGGAAAACCATGCCTGGGTGCATGCCCATGACAGGCTGTGTCCACTCGCTTGTGTGTTGCACGGCTTGTAGGCCTACAGTGTTGCTTGGTGAAAAAAGTGACCGCACTTAAGATCAGACTCTTAACACCGCCTACGGTATCAAATTTTTTCAGGTATATTGAAGTAGAAAGTGCACAGAAATATAAATCATATAATTTCTGACAATTTCATCACGTGGAATCAATCGTTAAAATAACAGAGCCCAGGCATGTTCAATCACGCATGCCGCTTGTTGTGCTAGCGAGTTAAAAAACTGTCCGGTGGCACAAGGTGTACAACACCAGATACTGGCACAGTGGCAGCGTGCTAGGGGTTAAGCCCCATTCACAACCATTTTTGGTAGACCAGGGATGTGCTATAGACTTAGTCGTAATAGCAGGTTCCTGGGCAGATTGAATCCATCCTTGGTACCGTCAACATCTTTTAGACCCTTTTACATCAAGTTGGCATATTGGTAACTTTTTATTCAATCTTAAATTTTATTTATTTATCATTGTGATATATGTTAATGATACCAAATAAAATCAATTAACAAATTACATCAAATGAAGTCCAGTTTGCACAATTTCAGACTGGACCCATCGATTCAGTTCATGGACGCACTATTTTTCCTGAAAATGGAGAAAGATGGGTCCAACGGACCCATACTGAAAAATCCTTAATGTGACCCCTGCTGACCTACTTTTTCAAGGTCACAGAGAATACATATCAGGAAATTATTTTTTGTGATGGTTTAATATGTCTGAATTTGTACACATAAATCATTATACCATTACAGGAATATTATATGGCCTGGTCCTTCTTCCCAATTCTATTCTTTTTGAACAGAATACATTAAAACCAATTATTTTCTGCTACTGTTAACTCTCACAGACAAAGGTTTATGATGTGGAGTCATGGAGGCACCACTGGTGGCATTAAGTGGAACAAGCATCCTATGTATTGAAAGTACATTAAAATCATGTAAGACATGATAAACAACACTAAATTTTGCATTTTGAGAAATAAGACTAGCAATACCAAATGTTCCATAAATGTATATCATGTATACAAGGTGAAGATTGCCTAGTAGGTGTAATATTGACCTACTTTGAGAACTTTCTTATGCAGACTAAGGGTGATTTAATCAGTTCAGTTTTTCTTTGTCCTTTGATGAAGCTAGAAAACTAGCACAGGTACTTACGACTGTTTTGATTATACTTAGCACTATGACCAGCTTGTTTCATTTGGCTTCTATTTTTATTAAGGGACCCTTTTTGTTTTCAAGCTTTCTGTCTGTCCTTCCGTCCATCATTTGTGCGCATTCACGTTACAGCAATATCAACAGAATACCTCCATGTATTTTGCTCAAATTTGGCAATATGCTTACGTTACCTTGCAGGATGAACCAGTTAGATTTTGGTGTCACCATGACCCAATTTGAGCAAATGGGAGCCTAATTACATGCTTTGTGGGGCTCGTTGTGGCAATATCTCCAGAACGCTCCAATGTATTTTGCTCAAATTTGACGGTATGCTTTAGCATGCCAAGATGAACTGATTAGATTTTGGTGTCACCATGACCTAATTTGAGCAAATAGCTGACCCTTCAGTCCAGTTCCATTGGCAAAGGGCTTGGGCAGTGGTTTTTACAGTGCTTGGCAAGTCATACTACAGCAGCCCTGGCAGCAGTTGCAGTATTTTCTGTCCAAGAATGCAAAAACCTGGTCACTTGAGACAAGGAACTTTAGTAATGAAGGCTCTTTCATAGAGAATTTGAATATGCAATCATCATCTGAGTTCTTGGTAAGTTTTCTGGAAGACCAGGGACTGGTATTGAATGAATAGTTCATATGCTGTGACTCAAAAAGTGGATCCTCCTTTTTTTCAGGTCTGAGTATGAGGATTGGCGACCCAATCTGGCAAGTCTTCTTCAGCCTGTTCCTTTTCCAGATGAGTAAGTGGGATGTTTATTTTTGTGTGTATATGTCTAAAGGCTCATTCACAATTGTCATAATTTTCATTGTGTGCAAAACGTAGTCATTTTAGCTCAGCATATACAGTTCCGCTCGCAGAAATTAACAGGGGTTCTGTGCAGCTGCATTGGCCCAACATACTGTATATGCATTCATTCATTTGTCTGCGCAGCCTCTATACGGTGTCAAAGCGGTGGCTGCATGGTGTGTACACAGTGTGTATGCAGGGGCTTCACAGTGTCCAAGCAAGGGCTTCATGGGGACCTGTACGCGTTGACTACTGTATATGCATTCACATATGCATATACATTTATTGGCTTCCACGTGTTGGCTTGACATCAGACAAAATGATTCTGTGTGTTGGGCCTAAATATTCACCAGGTCTGTCTTGAAAAGATTTCTGAAATGGATCATACAGCATATAATAATGACAGTTTGGTCATTATGGCTGAAAACATTTAAAAACAAAGTGCAGTTGTAAGCTTTAATATGTAATTATTGTTTTGTATCATGCTGTCAGTGATGAATCGTTCAAGAGTGAAGTTAGATTAAATCACCAATTTAAAAGATTTTCATATATTTGCCATGTGCTGCCAGCAGCATATCCTGTTAAAATGCCCTGCATCCAACGTGAACTACAGCATTGGACATTTAATGTTAGACCTAGACTTGAACAGCATATTTATAAATGAAAATGGCAGAAAGGGCTCCAGAAGCATAAAGTAGCCTACTAATCCAAAATTCATAAATGTGTATGTTTAATCTCATCGTTTACCAGGCATGGCAAATGACACTAGTTTAACATTCAGTTTTGAGAAAATTGAAGGTGGTTATTTTCAGATTACCATAGTTTCGAAATGATGCCTGTGTTCACCACCACTGAGCCAAGATTCCTCAGTTTTCATGCTGTATCCTGATTCAACAGACGTGCGAACAAAACTTCAAAGCCTAAAATTAAGTTTGTAAATATGGACCAAGATTAGATATTATGATTTTTTCCAACTTCTGCAAGTTGCAAGACACAATAGGCCTATTGCATTACCACTTAGTAATAAATTATCTTTAAACTAGAAATATTCATACATATTATACACATTCCTGACACAGACTTGTTGAAATGCTGCAAATAAAATATCTCTGGATGGAATAGGGACATTGGCCATATAGTAAATCATATGCGTGTACTCCATATACATTAAGTGATAGTGAGCACATAATGGAGATAAAGTTTTGTGATCTTGGTGCCACATGGTCATTGTCTTTATTGTTAATCTTCTAATAGAAAGAAAGAGAGAACAAAATAGTTGTTGGCGTTCTTGCCAGTCAGAACACACGTGTATGGACTTAATGAAATTTATGGCTGCAGAGAAGGTTTAGTTAAATCCTAACAAATTTTATGAAATGTATGATGCTTTGTTAATCAGAAATATCAGTTTTAAATTTATGTGAAGCAAACATGAGAATTACCTCCCCATCCCACCAACTCAACTCGAGAGCATACAAAGGCTGTTACCATTTGATTCATAGTTGTGTAGTTCTAAATTTTTCGTTTCTGGTAAAATTATTATAGGCCCAAAAAATCAAGACAACCTTTTGTTCCATAAGCCATCAAATGGTAAATGTGGATATTGTGTCCTCATTCCGGGTCAACATGCCTGGGCAGTTTTACCAATGCTCTGGACATGTGACTCGCTGACATGGGATAGTTCTGGAGATTTTGTGGTAAATATTCATATTAATATTTGTATAAATCAAAATGACTTGCAAACTGTTTTATTTTAATCTCCAAAATGGGAGTAATTGTGTAGGGTTCATTTGAATCTCTCATTCAGATTCACTTTAAACTTGGTGACAATGTACCTTCGGTGGGTCTAGTTTGTTCAAATGGTCATAATCCAGTGATTTTTGGATTTTTTATGATTTTTTCGAAAATCTTCAAAAAAGTTTTAAAAGGAAAGTTTAACATGGGAATTTCTTGTAATGGTTACAACTTAAATAATTTCTGCCAGATTTGTGCCAAACTTAGTAGGGATGTACTTTTTATAAGTGTCTCCCTATTTTGTGCCAATGGTCGTGCTGCAGTGATGCTTGGACCTTGACCTCATTCTCAAGGTGACAGGGCAACTGACACAAAATTGACTGTTCACTTGATAACTTGAGATCTGTTTTGAGTTGTGACCTTAATGTTGCACATGTTAATGTTACTCTAATAAGGTCATGCTTAGACAGTAAATGAGTGACCTTGACCTCGTTTATGGGGTCACAGTGCAACATACATGAATTTTACTCTTCACTATAACTTGAGAACTACTTGAACTGGGACCTTGATGTTGTACATGTTAGTGTTCTTCTATAAAGGTCAGACCTATTCAGAACATGGGTGACCTTGATCCTATCACAAGTTCACAGTGCCACAAGTGTGATGAATATCTAGGTCAGCTGAGCATGGTCGGTTCACACAGCCCTCTTGTTAAGGATTTCTTTCAATTCCGGTACTTATAGGTAAATGCACCTTTTCTGTTGCTTACTCTACAAGTCAATGGGCATTCTAATGGTAATTCACATTTTGGACTGCTCTGAAGAAACTGCCTGTCAGATTCACTTCAAACATGTACCTTGGGGGGTCTCTAGCAAGTTTGTTTAGTGGTCACGCTCCAGTGATTTTTTTATTTTTAAATTTTTTTTTCAGAAATCTTTGAAAAAGTTTAAATGGGAAAGTTTAACATGGGAATTTCTTGTAATGATAATAACTGAAATAATTTTGGCCAGATTTGTGCCAAACTGTACCTTTATAAGTGTCTACCTATTTTGTGCAAATGATCATGCTCCAGTGATGTTTGGACCTTGACCTCATTTCCAAGGTGACAGGACAACTGACATGAAATTTCCTATTCACTTGATAACTTGAGATCTGTTTTGAGTTAGAACCGGGATGTCACACATGTTAATGTTTCTCTATGAAGGGTATGCTTAAACAGTACATGAGTGACCTTCACCTCGTTTCTGGGGTCACAGTGCAACATACATGAATGTTACTCTTCACTATAGCTTGAGAACTACTTGCACTGGGACTTAGATGTTGCACATATTAGTGCTCTTCTATGAAGGTCAGACTTACTCAGTACATGGGTGACCTTGATCCTATCCTAATTAGTTCACAAAACTGTGGTGAGTGTCCAGGTCATTGTTTACACAGCTCTTTTGTTTTGATTTTTACTAATTTTTGTATATTTTATTGATAGCAAATTGACTAATGGTGTGAAACCAATTCATCACTATATCAGTGATCATGAGCAAGGTCAATCACAACACATACACCTCAATGAATAAATCATCATCATAATATTAAAGATAATTATGTTATATTGCCCATGGGTATAAAAAATAAAAATGTATTGATGATTAGTACAAATACAAGACACAAATTTCCATGGATCTTTCTCATAGTCAGCGTTAGTCAACATTTAACAGCGGTTGCCGGCATTGAAAGGATGTCAAACGCTGGCAAACGCCGACTAACGGTGGGAAATGCTGACTGACACTGAGCTCCAAAAAACTTAATTGGATTTTGGCATTTCCCAGTGATTGTAACGCTGGCTAATGCTGTCTCACGCTGGCAAAGGCTGTTTAACGCCGGGAACCACCCTAAAACGCCAAAACAAGCTACTAGTGATATGAGGTTAAATATGTGCTGCTGTGCTGTGCTGTGCTCTGACCAGGTAGAAGTGGAAAGAATCGCCATACCCACCGTTAATGTGGCCTGTGTGTGATCGGATCATAGCCAATGACCCCAAAACCACCTTTTGGGGTTGGCACAGGAGGCTTTCCTTGGTGATGGGTGAAGCACATGCTAATGTCCATAAATTATCCCTGCTGAGTGGCAAATAAAAGCAAGGGGCCCAAGAATGCAGTGTTAGCATGCAACAAGCATTTACTAAAGATGTATGCCTAGGCCCACTTGAGTTTGAGGAACTTGTGTGCATATGGGTACATATAGGTGTATGCCGAGTATCTGAGGGGCATGGTTCATAAGGTCAGTGATGCTGTATGCTAAGAGACACCAGCATATTATAGACATTACAGAGAGAATGTATTTTGTTAAGTATTCCAGGCCTATGAACAGAACTCATTGAAGCGACTCTAGGCCCCAGAGCGTTGGAATGACAAGAAACAGAGAGTTGTATTATTTTCCTTCAACATCAGAGTGAATAGATATAGGCCTAATGAGGGTAAAAATTAAAGTTCCAGCTTGGGAAAAGAAAATGCCATTTGTGTGTGCCTTGTTGGGCTTAGCATTTTGGTACTGAATATGGGGCCCAAGAGCGTAAATCGCCACCAAACAAAAAGCACAGGAAAATTTCCACACACTTTAACCCACAAAATATTGGTCCAAATTGAGATTTAAATGTTTTATACTGTGAAATTTACCAGCATATTTATGACCACTGACTGTTTTATTTTTAGGTGGGGCTCCGTAAGGAGACCCCCTCTCATGTACATAGTATATAGTAGACCTAAAAAGTTCAATATTTGAAAATCAGGAACTATTCCTGTCGTGTTAATAGTCCTGATTTGTAACAAGACTTTATTCTTAACATTGGATATTGGCAAAATAAACAATACTGATACCTGAAGGGTTTAATAAGAGAAAATACTCTGTTACCACTGGTCACAATTGCTGAAAATGCCTAGTAACTGTTAGCTGAAAATGCCTAACTGTGAGAATGTGCCATTTTCGCACATACGGCGAACGTTATGTATGCTGGTGCAAACAAGAAACAGATTTTAAAAAGGTGTAGGTTATTTTCTTTCATTTGTGCTGTTAATGGTAACACTGGTATTACTGCTCATTGCTGATGTAAAATGTAGATATTCTTTATCGATCTATGCTTATTATCAGGACCTTTCTGTTTAAAAAAGTTCCGTACCTTGCTTGTATTCGTGCGTGAATGTGACATCAAATCTTTGAACTTTGAACTTTTGTCAGCACAATGAGGCTCTCCGTGGGTTTTTGCATATCCAGACAGTTACCAGTCTGAACGCGTCCAAAAATGTCTGCTTGTGACTTGTGTTGACAGAGATAGAGTTCTGATGAATGCAACTGCGGACCAATTAATTGTTTAAACTTGGAATGTTTATCAATTAGCGATTATTATCACCTATCGGCGCGCCACGCACGTGCTGCGAAAGCTCTGATTTTTTAAGTGATTAGACCCTCCACCCCTCACCCCCATAGCCAGCCTTGCAAACAACTGCAACTTGGTCATGAAAATTTGAGGCATAGAGTTCCCAGCGAAAAAAAGTTGGTTACCCGACCGGGCAAGTACTTATAAATTTTAACTTGCCCGAGATTAAATCTGACTTGACCATGGAGCAATAAAACTCTTAATCCACATCCCTGCACATACACACGAAAGAGGTGTGTTCATGACTTGTAATATTTACTCTGAACCCTCATCATGCATCCCTCCCCTTTCCTGCTGTTGTCAAGTGAAAATTAAAACTACACATTTGTATTTGATATCTTACTCTTTTTCTTCTGTGATATTTAAAAAAAAGGGCAACTTCATAATTACGCCAATCCTTTGTTTCTTGAAGCCCTGTACATGTACATGTTTAAAATAGCAAAAGACCCACCCCAATTCAAGCCAAGCCAGGTGTATATACAGGAGGGCTACTCTGTCTCAGTAATGTGGACAAGTCAATGAGGTGGTGGACAAGTGAAACTAACACCATACTTGTCCTGTGGACAAGTGAAAAAAATGCTTATTTCTATCACTGGGGTAAATAGAAAGAATTCAATTGGGTTCGGATATGGAACGAAATATTGCCGTTTCGAGTGCAGATTTTACAATGTGTATATGTGATTGGTACATTTGCCGGGTCCTACTGTGCAATGCGTATTTTATATTTTGCCGAGTTCCAGCAGTTGTTTTTGAACGGCGATGGAAATATATCAAGACGTTTCAAAGATAGTTAGTACCAAGAATCAATAGTCCGACAGCATAAATGGCATTCTGTGTCTTTTGCGTAGGTTTTAAGTCCTACATTTGTCCAAAAAGACCATCGTTTTGTTCATCGGCTTGAATGTCATTAGCATAATGTAGGTAAATAAATAATAATGCGCAAGCGCAATGTTATTAGATCTTATTACCGTTCGAGTTATAGGAAAGAAGTGCAGTGCACTGATTTTTCTGTTTGTGAATAACATGAATCTTTCACTTTCATGTATATTGTTTAAAGAAAGGACAGAATAGAAAATAGATAGATTTTTTGGATCTGTTGTCGTCTACTTTCGACATAATCAAACTGGCGTGGTAGCGAGCGTATTTTGGAGATCATTTATGCGCACGCGTAATGTGTTATGACATATGTAAAGCAGCCACAGTGACGTATGAAAAGACCTGTTGCCGAAGCCACTGCAAAGAGGTGGAACTAGAAGAAGATGTGAGGATTACTCAGTAGTTTCACAAGTAAGTGTGTGTTTTTCATATCTCATTGTTTTATATTGTGTATATTACACGAGCGAAGATGTGTCTGTATAAAATTTGACAGGTTCCCTACCACTTGCGGTGTCATCGCATCAATGTGGTATCCACGTGGTCATTGCCATGTTGACCATCACATGAACATTATGACGATGTCATTCATCACGAGCACATGCTTTTGAATATCGGTGCATTGCTCACAAATTAAACTTAATGTGCATTTTGAAGTCTTATACTGAGTTGTTATTGTATGTCACTAAGTCTGCTTTATTGATTGCGTTCAATTGATTGTGGGATTCCGAGATGAATCAAGATCTAAGTCATGGATCCGAACGAGAAGTAGATGTTTGTAAACATTGCCATGCTGATACTGTCGACATTTCCAGTTCATGTTTTGAATGACCTATCACTCAACCTTGCGCTCGTTAAGGCCACTTTGTTTGATGCTACAACTTTTTTTTCTTCGATAGATATACTATATAGGGAAACTGTGCGCCAGAACAGTCACGGAGAGATGGGGAAAATTGTATTTTTATGGGAGGGAAAATGGCGTCAGTGAAAACTGTTATTAGAGCAAAGCAAAGCAAAACTTGTATAATTTAAAAGTTGGTTTGATTCATTTGCATGTTGAGCTTTAGATTTGTCACATCGTAATCATTCATAACTTGCCTTTTTTCAACTATCTGAATAGAAGTTAAAATGTATGTATATATATATATGCATATTTTAAGTGTGATCAAAACCCCATCTTCTGCTGGGGTTTTGGTGTGATTTGTAAGGTCCATCTTCGTGCATGCCCTTGGAATGGAAAATGACAACCTGTTTGTATCAAATGTACAGGGTGGCCTTTTACAGATCAAGGGTAGAAACTAAACCAGAGGAGAAGCACTTCCAGTGATGAGGGGGCTAACAATTCTGTTTTTATTTTGCAACACCTGATTAAAGTGTACTGGAGCTCAAATGAAATAATACAGTGAAAACTGAAAGCGACACTCAGTTATCTGACATATTCATTATAATGACACAAATTTGAAAGGACTGAAGTTGTTGTTCCTTTGTTTTTTGACTCATGAATCTGAAATATTCAGATATCTGACACATTGTCTTGGGAAAAAAATAGTGTCATTCTTACAAGTTTTCATTGTGCCTGCTATGTGTTGACCCTTACAAACATTAAAAATGTAGCAATCAATAAAGCAGACTTAGTGACATACAATAACAACTCAGTATAAGACTTCAAAACACACATTAAGTTTAATTTGTGAGCAATGCGCCGATATTCAAAAGCATGTGCTCATGGTGAGTGACATCGCCATAATGTTCATGTGATGGTCAACATGGCAATGACTGCGTAGATACCACATTGATGCGATGACACCGCAAGTGGAAGAGAACCTGTCAAATTTTATACAAACACATCTTCGCTCGTGTAATATATACAATGTACAACAACGAAATATGAAAAACAAACACTTACTTGTGAAACTACTGAGTAATCCTCACATCTTCTTCTAGTTCCACCTCTTCGCAGTGGCTTCAGCAACAGGTCTTTTCATACGTCACTGTGGCTGCTTTACATATGTCATAACACATTACGCGTGCGCATAAACGATCTCCAAAATACGCTCGCTCCCACCCGAGAAATAAATTTTTGTTTGATCATACACAAACCTACATGTATTGAAAAGTTAACAAAATATTCATATTAAGCCCGGTAAATTAAGGTATTATAGATATTACTATAATAGCCATGAATATTTCCTCCCAAATGTACCCAAATTTCATACACATGTATATGTATATTATACATGTAAACATATGTTCATGCCCTAATGAAAGCAAAGGAAAAACAACAAAAAGCCCCACCTCTAGGCTTTTAGCCTTGTTTTTTTTTTTTTTTTTATTTTTGTGAGGAAGGTTGCAAATGAAAAGTATTCATTGCAGGTTCAGATAAGACTGTCTACACAGGTCTACACAGAAATGACATTAACAAGTCAGCTTGCAATTTGCCGCTAGATGTCAACACAGTGTAGCAACTTACTCTCATTTAATTAATTACAGTAATTACAGTTGACAAGATTTTCGAATTAGTTATTATGTCTCCCGGTGGAAGCCGGGGGACATATTGTTTTAGTGCCCGTTTCTTCCGCTTGTTGTTGTTGTTGTTGTTGTTGTTGTTCATGTTCTTCAACACTTGGTTTCCGTGCGATAAGTCTTGAAGGACTTGACAGAATTTGATGAAACTTGGTAGGATTATGTATCTAGGCAAGACCTAGGTTCGGATTGTATTTGGGTGACCTTGACCTAATTTTCAAGGTCACAGGGTCACTTATGTGAAATTGGTTTCCGTGCTACAAGTCTTGAAGAACTTGATGGAATTTTATGAAACTTGGTAGGATTATGTATCTAGGCAAGACCTAGGTTCGGATTGTATTTGGGTGACCTTGACCTAATTTTCAAGGTCACAGGGTCACTTATGTGAAATTGGTTCCCGTGCTACAAGTCTTGAAGAACTTGATGGAATTTGATGAAACTTGGTGGGATTATGTATCTAGGCAAGACCTAGGTTGGGATTGTATTTGGATGACCTTGACCTAATTTTCAAGGTCACAGGGTCACTTATGTGAAATTGGTTCCCGTTCGATAAGTCTTGAAGAACTTGATGGAATTTGATGAAACTTAGTGGGATTATGTATCTAGGCAAGACCTAGGTTGGGATTGTATTTGGATGACCTTGAGCGAATTCTCAAGGTCACAGGGTCACTTATGTGAAATTAGTTTCCGTTCGATAATTATTCATGAAGAACTTGATGGAATTTGATGAAACTTGGTAGGATTATGTATCTTGGCAAGACCTAGGTTGGGATTGTATTTGGGTGACCTTGAGCTAATTTTCAAGGTCACAGGGTCACTTGTGTGAATTTGATTTCTGTGCGATAAGTCATGAAGAACAGGGTGTAATTTGATGAAACTTGGTAGGATTATGTATCTTGGCAAGACCTAGGTTGGGATTGTATTTGGATGACCTTGACATAATTTTCAAGGTCACAGGGTCACTTATGTGAAATTGGTTTTCCGTGTGATAAGTCTTGAAGAACTTGATGGAATTTGATAAAACTTGGTAGGATTATGTATCAAGGTAAGATCAAGTTTGGGATTGTATTTGGGTGACCTTGACCTAATTTTCAAGGTCACAGGGTCACTTAAGTGAAATTGGTTTCTGTTCGATAAGTCATGAAGAACGTGATGGAATTTGATGAAACTTGGTAGGATTATGTATCTTGGCAAGACCTAGGATGGGATTGCATTTGGATGACCTTGAGCAAATTCTCAAGGTCACAGGGTCACTTTTGTGAAATTGGTTTCCGTTCGATAAGTCATGAAGAACTTGACAGAATTTGATGAAACTTGGTAGGATTATGTATCTTGGCAAGACCTAGGTTCGGATTGTATTTGGATGACCTTGAGCAAATTCTCAAGGTCACAGGGCCACTTATGTGAAATTGGTTTCTGTTTGATAAGTCATGAAGAACTTGATGGAATTTGATGAAACTTGGTAGGAGTATGTATCTTGGCAAGACCTAGGTTGGGATTGTATTTGGATGACCTTGAGCGAATTCTCAAGGTCACAGGGTCACTTATGTGAAATTGGTTTTCATTTGATAAGTCATGAAGAACTTGATGGAATTTGATGAAACTTGGTAGGATTATGTATCAAAGTAAGACCAACGTTGGGATTGTATTTGGGTGACCTTGACATAATTTTCAAGGTCACAGGGTCATTTATGTGAAATTGATTTCTCTGCAATAAGTCTTGAAGAACTTGATGAAAATTGCTAGAGTAATTTATCTAGGTGAGGGCTAAAATAGGATTGTAATTTTCAAGCAAACTTGGTCATTTGTAATTAGTTGTCACCTGTAGCTTATTCAGAGACATAAGTGTTCCACCGGGAGACATTTGATTTTCTGTTGGAAAATCAGTCTGTTCTAGTTGTTATTCTTGCTTTGCAAGTGTCATTCCCCATTTTTTATATATCATACATCATTTTCTAAGTGTATGTCAAATTTAATTTATAAACACAGACGCTCAGTATGCACCTGTCCAAAAGATTTTGTATCTTGCCATGCCTGCCATATAGACATCTGGCTTACAATAAGTTTCAACTGAAATGTTGTCAAGGAATATAAAAGA
Source organism: Hermodice carunculata (assembly GCA_964020975.1). Taxonomy (NCBI): domain Eukaryota; kingdom Metazoa; phylum Annelida; class Polychaeta; order Eunicida; family Amphinomidae; genus Hermodice; species Hermodice carunculata. The sequence continues at coordinate 1,447,098 of OZ026624.1, read as the reverse complement.
TGGAATGTATACATGTATATGTGCATGTATGTAAGATACATGTGTGTAAGGATATGTATATACCTATGTACAAAACAAATATGCAAAACATATAAGCCTGAAAAATCTGTACATGCTTTCACTGTACATTATACCAGGGATGTGGAACATCCCAGATTATACACAGTGTGGAAATACATTGCATACCCAATGATAAATACTTGATGTTTACCTCTGAAAAATACCAAATACAGTGACATGTTCCATGTAAACGGAGGTTCAATAGCAACTTAACTGTGCAAAGCATGCTGTCATTCTGGGTGAGGGTTAGCATGTTGTTGGTCCACGGAAACATGAAGGGAAAGACCATGAGAATAAATTGACCTTGAAAGAAACAGGGAAAAAGAACAAAAGGAGAAAGAGAAAAAAAGCAAGCAGCAAATAAATTTCGAAAGAGATAAAAAACAACTAAAACAGTTTAGGGGATTTGATGCCATCTTACAAATACCTTTCATTATTAAATGATCTTCAGCATATTTGAAAAATAAATCAGCAGGGCTCATGAATACAGGATTGCAATACGGCACTTTGACTCCACTCCAGTGTGTATGTATTTTTTTGGGAAAAATCGTCAATATTTATGGTCAATTTAATATTTCTAAGTAGAAAATTTAGTAAATGAACAGTAGGCTTGTCGGATCGAATATGGAGCATATTATATGTGCACGCTTGAACACTCGCTAATATGAAGAATTTTTTACCCCTCGGCCCATATAGGCCAGAGGGGTTTTGTCTGCACATACGCATCCTTCTGTCCGTCCGTCCCTCCATGCATACCTTGTTTCCGCAATATCTCCAAAAATACTCACTTTGCAGAGACCAAATTTTTAACACAGAAAGCCATTGGGGTGTTTCGGGTGCCTAGTGAAAAATAGGTCACTTGGTCACCTATTTAGGTCACAGTACCACGTTGAAGAAAAAAATGGCATTAACACAATACTTAAAAAATATTGAATGCAGCTTCATCAATTAATTATGATATTTTGTAATAAGGATGCGTCAGACACGTATTGAAAACTAGGTTACTATAAGTCACATATTTAGGTCACAATGCTGCATTGAAAAACATGGCCTTACCATGATATCTCAAAATATTAAATTACTCATTGTTGCTGCACCAACTATTTATGAAGCTTGGTCCTTAGGATGCCTCAGACACCTAGTGAAAACTAGGTCACTGGGTCACATATTTAGGTCAGAGTGCTGCATTGAAGAAAAATGGCCTTGCCATGATATCTCTGCTTATTGCATTTGCACCAAAGTTTGTCATTAGGTCATATAGAAGTAACCTTGACCTACATGTGACATACTTCAGAGTCACGAGTAGGCCAAGGTCACTCATCCGTACTGTTTTCCCATAAGTCTGCCCATTGAATATCAGCAACCTACAGCAACTTCTGTTTCCGTCACCTATGCATACTTGAGCTGTAAAATCGTATGCTGATACTAAAGGAGTTCACAGATTCAAGCCAAGTTCACCACATTTTTGCCACCTATGTCTCTAGGGTACGGTACTTTAGGTAAGGGTACAGATTTTTTATTTATTTAGTGTTAAATGCTGTTATGGTTAATACATTATGGCACTGATGATATACATAGCCAAGGCTTTTTATTTTGCTTTGGTAAACCAATTATCATTTGATTGGGCAACATTTCAACATCAATCAAATACTCATGATAATTCTGAGCCATAAATCTTGAACTATTCCATGTTATTCAATTTATAGATGAATTCCATTCTCTTTCTCTTTGCACAATAATATGTCCATTCCATCCCCTTACAGAATAAAAACCATATTGATTCCTTTTCAGTGATCTTAATTATTAGAACCAATGGAAGGCATAAATTTATTTTCAGACTTTTCAGGGATATTGTCAGCATTATAGTCCTTGTGGTCTCACATGCAGGTACATGGTCTTCACCTAAAGTACCATCCACTTATCAACCCTGGCCAAGGGCTTTTTTGATCTCTGACCAGCTTTTAGTTTATAATAGTTGCAACCAGGATGTTATCAAAAGAGCATCAAGCAACAAGTGCCAGAGTGTATTTTGGCTTGGGCCCCTTAATAAAGGAACATACACACACACAAAACTCTTTTCTTAGTAAAATCACAAATTTGTTAAAATATGTCCTAACAATCAGTATTGTCTTCAACTGAAAGACCGTGATTTGCGATTGGCTTTGCCACACATTTGTGGAACCAGGCCTCATGAAATACAACAGAAAATCCCCATAAATTACACGGCCAGCAGCTCACTTGTCGTTCTGCACCTCTTTGTTGATACAACGTTAACATAGCTCTTTGTCACACACCGTCTTGGCTAATCAATAGTTTTGAATGAGGTCTTCTTTAACAGGAAAAGACTGAATACAAACTCAATAAAAATGGATTGTAATTTTGTTTCCATACAATTTGGCAGCTGGGCCTGTGCAGTTAGAGAAGAGATAGGTGGGCCGGGTAACAGTTCATGCCATGCTTGTCTTGCCTGGCCTTCCATGTCTGCTGCATGAACTTTGGCACATTTGAATCTTCACTGCATTCACATCAATAACAGTGCAGTAACCTCTTTCATTATCATAGTTTCAATTTCCTGCTGAATATTATATTCACAGTGCTTAGAATAGTTTATCTGCACTTATAACATCGCACATAACCCACATCAGTCTATGCAGTCAGCGCGTAAAACTGATGCATTGAGAGATCTTACAGTCAAAGACTTTAGGTGTCAGTCAGTCATGTACAATGCATGTCAAACAAGGTGGTTCCTATATATTTGATAACAGGTTATTATTGCTGGAAAAAATATGGAGGCTATGTGGAAACATCTGTCAGTCATTCGCATCTTGGTTATAAACAAGCTTATATCTTTAATTTAAAATACTGTATTTAACCCGATTAGTGTACTGGTCACTAAAATTTTCTGGAAAAAAATAAGCCACAGGCTAATTGTTGAAGATCTTGCTTCCCCACCCATATATATATATATATATATATATATATATATATATATATATATATATATATATGCATATGCTTGAGTTGATGCATAGTGCCATAGCGCAATCGTCACTTCATGATCTGTTTAGATTAATAGTGATCACCGCACCTTCCATAATTATACCTATGAAGGCCAAAAATCTGTTGATCAGTCTTTTTTACAATTCATTAATCTCCAATTTCACCGTTTTGGCATCAGACAATAGACGTAATAATTGCATAAAACATGGAAGGCTTTACAAACGTGCAGATAAATGCATGTACCGTGTAGAATACGCTGGGCAAGCCCATGAAATTTTGCAACACCCGTGAATGCTGCTAATTATAAGCACACATACAAGTTGACCGTCTCCCCTGCTCCATTACTTTTCAAACATGGGCCTAGATCCACTATAAATTCACAGTTGATCGACTGAAAACTGATGAGATGACTTTGACAGTGGAATTCAGAAAAAGTCTGATTATTTTGAGAGAAACAAATACAGAGCAGATCGTTAGCAGAACTTGGGAAACTAAACCAAAACTGAAGTAACATCTGGGCATTCTAATTTCAAGTGCGATCAGACATCGTATACTGCTGTGTGCCAGGTCATATGATATAATATTGACAGCGAGTGATAGCACAAATGATGACAGTTTTATGTTTACCCAAATTTTATATGTAATGTCTAAATGAGATTGTAATTTCCATCTTGGCTTTTTCCAGCAGTTATAATGAATTCATATAGACAGGCCTTCAAAGTCAGTAATTTATTGTCTTAGACCTACAAGTATGTACCAAAAGCATTGCATTTATGTCCAATTGTCGATACTAATTTAAATCCAATTGATCTACAATGGCCAGATAGCACATAAACTGTTCTAGGCCTAACTGTTCTTAATTGGTTTTCCACATGCAAGCTACATGTATGGTACCAATCATAATTTGAGATAGGGAGAATTTGCCATTAGTCTTCAAGTTGTCTCTCTTTTTAATGTGCACAAAATATCAGAATTTTAAATTTATTTAGTCCTCTTGTCTTTGTGCACTCAATGCACTGTCAACTTGCTGTTCGTGCAGTCTGTATGCAGCTTCTACACAACCTGTAGGCACTCTTTCCACTGCATCTATGCACCCTCTACGCAGTGTGTATGCACAGAAAATAATGTCAGTGCACCTGTAATGTGTTGGCTACATGCATTTTGCATAGAACTGTTAACTCTTAATCGAGCGGAACTGTATGGTATTGATATATCCATAACTTAACCCTTTCCCCCTGAATTAAGACAGTCAACAGCTTTCCTAGGCATGTGTTGAACACTTAAGGCCCAACCCATGCTAAGGAAAGCTGTTGACCTGGGGCATATAATCTTGATGGGTCTCATCTACAAGTTTCAATTTTTTTGTGCCCAACCCATGACAAGGAAAACTGTTGACCTGGGGCATGTAATCTTTTTTACAACTGTGGAAATTAGTTCAAAACGGTGAGGGAGGTGACATTTGACAACCAGCCAGTTTGGGCCTGTTTCAGGGGAGAAAGGGTTAAAATTCAAAAAAGGATATGGCCATGGATGAGTTAAATACAATTGTCAGTTTTAGAGTGTAGTGTTTAAAATCAGTCAGATGGCATAATTTTTAGCTCAGCTGACTTGTCAGTCAGCTGAGCTTATCTTATGGTCCTCCGTCCATCGTCTGTCGTTCGTCTGTCGTCCGTCCGTGATTTAAGTATCATTAAAAACAAGAAATTCAGACATTTGTTTCAAAGAGGACCAAACTATAGAGAAAGACATAACATCAACTTCACAAAAGCAAGAAAGGAGATTAAGAGAGGATTCAACAGTTTCATTAAGAAACATAGAAATAAGAAAGAAATCTCTAACAAGTCAGAAAGTTAAAGTAATGGAAAAAGTGGATGAAAGAATTAATTACCTGAGAAAAGGACCTCTTCAAAAAGAAGACAGATTAAACAAGTGCTGCAGGATTCACATTGTAGTCAGGAATTACAAGACTTGCATGACAAGTTTGTCATCACACCTGTTGACAAAGCTAGCAGTAACATTCACTAGTAACTTGTTTCGGCGTTAGTGGGTGCGTTTCAGGGCGGTTCCTGGCGTTACACAGCGTTTGCCGGCGTGAGATGGCGTTTGCCGGCGTTACAAACGCCGGCAAACGCCAAAATTCAATTAAGCCTTTTGGGGCTTGGCGTTTGCCGGCATTAGTCAGCGTTTGCCAGCGTTAGTCGGCGTTTGCCAGCGTTTGACACCCTTTCAACGCCGGCAAACGCTGTGAAACGCTGACTAACGCCGGCTACCGCTGGCAAACGCTCTGTAGTCCTCTCAACTAGCAAACTCAATGGGATACATGTAAAATTCGAATTCAGTTGAACTGGGATTAGAAGGATCCATGGAAATTTGTGTCTTGTACTTGTACTAATCATTAATGTACTTTTATTTTTTATACTTACGGGCAATACAACATAATTATCTTTAATATTGCGATGATGATTTATCCATTGAGGTGTATGTGTATTGAATGACTTTGCTCATGATCACAGCTATATATATATATATATATATATATATATATATATATATATATATATATATATATATATATATATTGGTCACTCCAATCTTGGTTGCAAAGTAAAGACAAACAAACAACCCTGTTTTCAATTGTATTTAAACACAGCACAGCAATTTTTTATTGTTTGTACCGCACAAGTCAGCAATGCATAGCTTTGTGCTAGCATAGATGTGAATCCCTGTGAATATAATACATGGAATTTATTATTAAATCCCATGTATTATATTCACCCAGAATCTATGCTAGCCCATACCTGTCAACATTCCACAACTCAAATAGGAAGATTTTTGTAAATTTTAAAAATCCATGGGGGAGATTTGTATTTTAGAATATGATAGAAAATACTAAATTTTTATGCAGGAGATTGTGCCAAAATTGCAAAATTATGCTCGTAAATAAAAAAATTGGGGTGAAAAAGTGGGAGATTCCTATCTTATGGGGGTAGACTTGACAGGTATGCTAGCCCAAAGGTATACATTACTGACTTGAATATAATACATGGAATTTAATAATAAATTCCATGTATTATATTCACAGGGATTCACATCTATGCTAGCACAAAGCTATGCATTGCTGACTTGTGCGGTACAAACAATAAAAAATTGCTGTGCTGTGTTTAAATAAAAATTGAAAACAGGGTTGTTTGTTTGTCTTTACTTTGCAACCAAGATTGGGGTGACCAAAATATATATATATATATATCAGTGATCATGAGCAAAGTCATTCAATACACATACACCTCAATGGATAAATCATCATCATAATATTAAAGATAATTATGTTGTATTGCCCGTGAGTATAAAAAATAAAAGTACACTAATGATTAGTACAAGCACAAGACACAAATTTCCATGGATCCTTCTAATCCCAGTTCAACTGAATTCAAATTTTACATGTATCCCATTGAGTTTGCTAGTTGAGAGGACTACAGAGCGTTTGCCAGCGGTAGCCGGCGTTGAAAGGGTGTCAAACGCTGGCAAACGCCAACTAACGCTGGCAAACGCCGACTAACGCCGGCAAACGCCGAGCCCCAAAAGGCTTAATTGGATTTTGGCGTTTGCCAGCGTTAGTCGGCATTTGCCGGCATTTGTAACGCCGGCAAATGCTGTGTAACGCGGGGAACCGCCCTGAAACGCTGAAACGCACCCACTAATGCCGAAAGAAGTTACTAGTGATTGCACTAGCCTGTAAACCATACTACATTAATACAATACTGAGTGAATTAAATAATGAAAGTTATCAACAGGCAGGAACCTCTGATACTGTTATCAAGGACCAAGTGGATAAAAACAAGGAGTTGAAAGGCATTGTCTCAAATGAGGACAAGAAATTACCAATCATATATGCAATTGTCAAAATGCATAAAAACCCTGTTAAATTCAGATTCATCATTGCAGCAAAGAAATGTGTTTCGAAACAAGTTGCCAAACGACTCACAAGAGTCCTCAAACTTGTCAAAAATTCACATACTAACTACTGCAAAAAGGTGAAAATGTACACACGAGTGAATAGAATGTGGATTATAGATAGCACAAGTGATATTCTACTAAACATTGACAAAATCAACAATAAGGATGGTGCCAAATTAATTCATACTTTTGATTTTTCAACATTGTATACAAAGATCAACTTGACAGACTTAAACGTGATAATTTCAATGTTGGATAAAGTGTTCAAAGGTGGCACATGTCAGTATATTCAAATATCTGGTGCTGAGGCTAAACTTGATAAAGTTAAGAACAAAGGAATATCTTACATGAAGCAGGAGTGTGCTCAAATGATAGAGTACATTCTCAATGATGCATACTTTTGCTTTGGAACCAGAGTCTATTAACAACTAGTAGGCATACCAATGGGAGCAGATCCAGCCCCATATATTGCCAACTTTTATCTACATTTTTATCTGTGTCGAAGCCACAGATATTGTAATCAGTTCTGGCAGCTGTTTTGTTTACATGTTCCCATAGCAGCACCCAAAAATTTTTCAGATTCATATGTATGCCAGATGGGACTTGATGTTCAATTTGATATTCTTCATGTTCAGGATCTGAAGAGTGGGAACAGACATTATTACAACAGACAGGCAATTTAAATCATCAGAAAACTTGTAACAAAACTATACGTGGGAGGTGGGACTTGAATGGGGCAGCAGACTCATGGTTCTGAATCAAGCTGTCAGAAGTGAAAAACTCGAGAATCAGATTCTATCACAAGTGAAGCTTCTAGCATACAGCACGGGGAAGCAGTTGTCGTCATGAGTGAAACTCCAATGTAAACACAGTGTTAATGAGTGATGGGGGGCCTGCCGGGGGTCTCACCGTGCAGTGTTGTCCCTCAGCTAAAATAGAAGGGCTCTGTGCCCTGCCCTTTTATTCGGTGCCCTACCCTTTTGTTCCACGCCCTGCCCATTTTTCCTGCGCCCGTTCATTTTTCCGGTAAATTTTACGGCTAATTTTGCCTCCCAGTTCCATTTTCCAAGCGAAGATTGAACCAGATCCCAAACAGGTAGTTAGATGCTTGGGCAGTAGGGGCTGCGGCTGTCCACATTATATAATACTTTAATGCAGTGTTGCATTACTTCCTCCCCCTGAAAAACATTTTGCGGCTTTTACGATGCAACGGGTTACATGGCGTCTGACCAAAAATATCCAGGCTCAAACGTCACATTTGGTCCAGAGGATAGATAGTTGTGTACCGCAAATGAACAGTAATAAAAAAAGTTGTACATTTTGTGATTTAAGTAGTGAATTATTTACTTGAGCGTTTCCTTCGTGCCAGCTGACCGGGGAGGAGTGAGAGTATGCCACTGCCAGGTCGGTGTGACCTCAGATGCGCGGGCAGTTACCCTGTTGAGGTAAATTGTCATTTAAGAGTTGTAACACCATTTTTGGGTACATCTTTTTATGAGAGGCTATTTCGTATTTGTGTTTACACATGACTTCTAAGAGAAGTGCCAAATTGTCCGACCTAGGTGCGAGTACGGCCGTGCCACCGGAGAGGAGGGAACTTCCCCAAGACCAAGCGATCACCTGTTGGCTGTTGCGTGTGCAGTTCAGTCGTGTGCACATCGCCAATTTGGGAAACAATTGCATTTTAGCATTACTGCAAGGCCTTTGTGTGCCAATATTTGCTGGTTTTCGAAAAAATATATATATATATATATAACTTTGCTTTTACCCAAGTTTACAGTTTCAAGGCAGACTTTGTTCGAAAACTTCGGCACATGTTACCGCAATACAAAACAGGAAGACGGGCTTGCGCTTCCCGGAAGGCTGAATGATTATTAACCCAAATACTGGACTTGGCACATCCGGGTATACAAATGGAGATGCACGGTCATCTGTTTGCACGAGGATGAATCTGGTGATTGTTGTGTCGAACTCTTTGGATTGCATAGACAAGATAGAAAGACCAAAGTTTAATATAGAAGGCACATCAGAGCACTGTCCGCATAGAATGACAGAATCTGTTGTATTCTAGCAACGGATAGAGTGTTCAAACGATCGCAATTTCACCGCAACCCAAATGAGGCCCAAGCATACGCGATGCAAAGCAACAGCCGATCAATATTTTTGCGTGCCATGGGGCTCCCTTTGGGATGTAGGATATTAAATCAATTTAATGGAAAGCCTTGATATTTAATATACCAAACTGTATGAATCATGCTGTGCAGCTGGAGAGATGAAATTGATTTTGCCAGTGTAAAACACAGATACCATATAGATTAAAGATTTGCCACAGATTACCCTAAAGACCCTTGGGCCTTGTTATGAATCAAAATGGATGGAGAAATTGGTAAAAACAAACTTTACAGCTGCAAGAAGATCATATTCTCACACAAGAAGATTTATAGCTGACCTGTGTGCTTTAAACAATGGAGATGAAATAAAGGGGAATTAGAAAAACATATATCCCAAAGAACTAATATTAAATCTGGAAAATGAAAGTGATACAAAAGCTACTTTCGTTGATCTGGATATTGAAATAAAGAACAACCAATATGTAACAAAAATATTTGACGAGAGACAGTTCAAATTTGATATTATCTCCTACCCTGACCTGACAGGGAACATTCCAGCGAAACAAGCATATGGAATTTATATCGGACAAGTCATACATATTGCTAGAAACACCACACTTTTTAGCGATTTTGTCAATAAGGTTAGAACTGTGTTGCATAAATTACAACACAAAGGTTATAAAAAACAACAACTACACAAAACTCTGTTGAAATGTTTCCAGACATATGACAAAATACCTAATGAATACAACACTAACTCAAGAACATGAGTCAAATTGTGTCAAGATGGAGTTTGAAATGACAAAGTATAGTCCGCAAAGTGTTTAGAGTGGTAAGAGGGAAAGTACCCAGGGTTAAATAAACTTAACCCACCTAGATAATTTTCTCTGGTCCGTCTTAAGTTGGAAAACCATGATCATACTCACTTTTTGCAGGATTTCTTTCTTTTCAATCTTCATCCAGTACAGTGGAAGAGGTGGCTTTCAGCTACTACCTTAGTACACTTTACCTCATAACACCTCTAGTCAACTTTATGGTGCTAAAAATTGTATTGCTATTTACTTTTTACCTCAGCTGACTTGTCAGTCAGCTGAGGTTTTGTTAGGGTCTGTCGTCCGTCCGTCCATCCGTCGTCCACAATTCACATTTTCGACTTCTTCTCAAAACTGTCTGCTAGATCCACTTCAAACTTGGTGGAGATGTGCCTTGGGTGGGTCTCTACCAAGTTTGTTCAAGTGGTCACGGTCCAGTGATTTTTGGATTTTTAATGAATTTTTTTGTTCTTTTTTGGGTAAATCTTAAAAAATCTTCTTCTCCAAAACCGCTCACCCAATTGCTTTGATATCACACAGGAACACTCCCTGGGACTCCTAGTTCTTAATTTGTTCACCAGGTGGCGCTGCAATTTTTTCCTAATTTTTTATGAATTTTTGTGTGTTATAGCTATTTTCGACTTCTTCTCCAGAACCATCACTGAGATTAAGCTGAAACATGGTGGATATGTTCCTTGTAGAAGGGTCCAACAAAGTTGTTCACTATGTGGGAATGCTGCAGATTCCTGATTTTTAACGATTTTTTGAATTCTGGTACTTGTCGGTCAATGCAGCTTTCCTATTGATTACTATGGAAGTCAATAGGCATTCTAATGCTAATTCACATTTTCTACTTCTTCTCCAAAACCGTCATCCAGATTAACTTCAAACTTGGTGTCAATGTACCTTGGGTAGGTTTCTACCAATTTTGTTCAAATGTTCATGCTCCAGTGGTTTTTGAATTTTAATTAATTTTTTTGTTCTTTTTTTTGGACAAATCTTAAAAAATCTTCTTCTCCGAAACTGCCTACCCAATTCCAGATTTACTTCAAACTTGGTGGCAATGTACCTTGGGTGGGTGTCTACTAGGTTTGTTCCTATGGTCATGTTCCAATGAATTTGGATTTTTTTATGATTTTTTTTCAAAAATCTCTACAAAAGTTTTAACAGGAAAACTTAACATGGGAATTTCTTGTAATGGTCATAACTTTAATAATATTGACCAGATTTACTTCAAACTTGGTGGGGATGTGCCTTAGGTGTGTCTCTACCAAGTGTGTTCAAATGGTCACGCTCTATTGATTTTTGGATTTTTTTATGAATTTTTTTTGGGGGGGGAACCTTCAAAATTCCTCTCCTCTGAAACTGCTCACCCAATTGCTTTGATATCGTACATAGACACTCCGGGGGACTCCTAGTTCCCAATTTGTTCACCAGGTGGTGCTGCAATTTTTTAAATGAATTTTTTGTATGCTTTTGCTATTTTTCATTTGTTGTAAGAACCATCCCTTAGATTAAGCTGAAATGTGATGGATATATTGTTGTGGAAGGGTCAAACAGTTGTTTACTAGGTGGCACTGCTTTGGATTCCTGATTTTTAAGGATTTTCAATTCGGGTACTTATCGTTTAATGCAGCTTTCCTATTGATTACTATATGTAAGTCAATGGGCATTCTAGTGCTAATTCACGGGACAACTGACAAGAAATTTACTGTTTACTTGATAACTTGAAATCTGTTTTGAGTTAGCTACACATGTTAATTATTCTGTATGAAAGTCATGCTGAAACAGTACATGAATGATCTTGACCTCGTTTGTGGGGTCACAGTGCAACATACATGAATTTTACTCTTCATTATCACTTGAGAACTACTTGAACTAGGTACCACAGAGAACCTGCTGTGGGACCTGAAAAGTCCGAGAAAGCGGATTGAATAGCCCATTTTCATGCCTCATTTTAACAAACTTATCCCTGACACTTTACAATGAAATTTACATCACAATAAAGGCCTAAATCTGTTCTTTATTGCTGTGGTGTTGTAATTTTCATTGATATGGATGTTATTTATTGAGCGCGATGTGAAAAAGTGACATTTTCAGTGCTTTCACACCTTTTTCGCGTGTGTGGGCAATGGCCAAATTTGACCCTTTCCTTTGTTTCGGTCAGCGTCATTTTCCGAACGAGTGATTAAATTCAAAATTGCCATAGATAGAAAGAACAGATTCTAAGCTTTATTTTCGTATAAAAAACTTACGCGTACCCCCAGAAGAACATTACAAAAAAATAAATTGAAAACTTTGAAATAAAATTTCAAAATGTTAGAAAAATAGTACATGACAAATTTTTATATGGTTAAGAAGCTTATTTGAAGCAGAAGAATGTGAAAAAAATTTTGAGTTTGTATTATGCACCGCAAAAATACGCCGTTAATTTTTGTCATTGGCTCAGCCTGCCTAAAGCGAGCAAGGAGTTCCGCCATTTTTTCGTGTCGCCACCGACAATGCACAGAGAGTCAACACGGATCACACCTCCGAAATCCCCTGGGCAGTTTGGTTTGAGATTGGTAAGTTTTATCAAGTATACATTATACAATGTCCTGGTGAATTTTCAGAGGAATCTTTCGTTATTTTAACGAGAAAGTTTAGTCTGAAGTGTAACGCGTGTAATCGCATTGACTCGATTAAACTGATAAATCGGCACTTTGGAGACCAGACCTCGTCAACTTGTGCGTCGTTTTACGCACGATCTAGATTGAATCATGCTTCTAAACAAATAACTTTGATTTATCAGAGTGTTATAAATAATATAGATATCAACTTGTATCAGAATTCGATGATTTTATTGACAAAGCGGGTCTTCAAAAATTTTTGGGTCGATGAAAAATGTAAAATCCAATATGGCGGATGTGCGATATCGCGATGTAAACAAACGGAGCGGTCACAGATCGCACTGCCCTTTTTGTTGGATTTTTGTGAATTCTTAGCTGTAAATTAAGCGTTAAATACCGGCAGTCTGCTGTTGTATCATGTCCAAATGAAATTCAATGTTTTAATGTGACATTTCGGATAAGGTGTGACGATGAAATTTGTAGAGAACTTTGTGCGTTTTATTTTTATAGTTAGGCCTAGTTAGTTTTGAAATTCAAACTTGTCGATTTTTCGTAAATATGCTGAATATTTGTCAAATATTTCTCTTGATTTGGAGACAAAAACCTTCATCTGACGTTTATACTATATATACTTGATCTTGGCAGTGGTACCATTTCCTCCCCACCCCCACCCCCTCCAACAAACCAACCAAACGTAAAAACAGAACTGTGCAAAGTGAGATAATGATTGTTCTAATATGCCTGTGGCTTCATATCTGTTGGATAATTTTTACAAATACATGATACCCACACACATGTGGCAAAAACTTCTTCGCCCCCCCCCCCCCCCTCCAAAAAAAAAAAAAAAATAATAATAATAATAATAATGAAAAAAAAAAATAAATAAACAAATAAATAAATAAATAAAGAACTGGGAACTTCGCTGCATGAAATATTGCATTTTTAATATGCCTAGATATTAATTTTGGAGATTATCCCAAGTCTGGGTACAATTGTGTTTTAGAATTGGTTAAGCACGTTTTACTATACTAATGCAAAATAAATAGCTCTACATACATGTTACACAACAAGACTTGCTCAGCATTGATTTAATTTTCATCACAAAATTGCAATGTGATACCAATTAAGCACCTGTTGTGGCAACTTGTGCCTTGCCAAGTAGTGCAGTATGGTAAAATATATAAATGTAAACTTTTTCTTCAGATGATATGAAGAGGCCAGATTGTTTCAAGCTGTGTTTTTAGCCAAGGGGAGGGGAAGCTGTCCCAGCCTCAAAGTCTTAAGATGCAAGTCAAAAACAGACAACTGCTGTAGTTGTACCACATATGGAGTCATCAGGGTCTTCCTGGGACCAGGTTGACCAGTGGCTAGGTAGGTTTTTTTCCCGCCTATCCCAGGAAGAAAGCAAGGCATCTGGTGGAGACAGCTGAGCAGGGCATGCTAAAGTGTCCAGTTAAAGAAAGACAGTCTTTCTGGCACACCTCATTGCACCTGGATATTATTGGTGTGCAGTTTTTTTTGTTTTGTTTAGTATTGAGAATATATATAGGCAGTGACATAACAAATCAATGTGTGTTGATTTAGTAAAAGAAAGAAAGAGAGAAAGAGAGAGAAAGAGAGAAAGGAAGGAAGGAAGGAAGGAAAGCAAGCAAGCAAGCAAGCGAGAGAGAGAGAGAGAGAGAGAAAGAAAGAAAGAAAGAAAGAAAAGAAAAGAACATGGATAGGTTCATGCCAAAATTATTTTAACTTGAAAAAAAGTATTTATTTGGATGTGAATAAATTTATCTCAAACAAATTATAAAAAGTGTAGAAGACTTAAGTGTATGTGTGTTGCGTTCTTATTAATAAACTATGAAAGTAATATCAACTGATAAATATGTGAAATTAATTTTCTGTGTTTCCTTTCTTTTCAGGACCACAGAGCAAACCAGCCGGCTTGACCCATAGTGTTGTCCGGGATGTGGGTTTCCAGCTGGTGCAGTGTACCAGGGGTGATGTGACAAGGGGACTTCTTCGAGAGCTATCAACATAGTATACATCAGAACTCTTAAAATTAGTTGATTTAGTATGCCCACGAATGTTCAGTGCAAGCCAACTAAAAACAGAGATTTCAAGGATAAAGACAAAACCAAAAAAACTTTTGAAGGACTTTAACAGAAAAAATAAAGCAGAACTGTATTTAGGAGAAACATTGTGCCAAAATCAAGAAGAGGTAAATAGTCAAGTTGAAAAAGAGACTGTTACTGCACATAAATTTTGAAAAATTTGATGATACTAATAGATTGCCACAATAAACCGTTATCCCTGGCGAAGGGGAGTTGGGAGGCCATTTAATTAAATAAAATTAATTTGCATGTTGTTACACACATTAATCTGTCACATGATTAAGATATTTTACAGTATGAAATAGTGTAAATATGTTAGAGAATTTATCTTTAGTCAAATTTGAGAAAAAAAATTAAAATTGACTTTTTCTGTAATTTTACATGTACTTGCCAGTTATGTAAAGTTTTCAACTTAATTTGCATATTTTTCAATGGGTCATATGCTGTATGGATATTGCAAAACATAGCAGTCAAGGTAATGAATCTGTGTGACACATGTGAAACAATTATCTGCATTAAGTCAATTTTGGTGAATGTTTCAATATGTAGATTTTTCCTTTTTTCTGTTAACTGGTTATTTAACGTGTGGTGCCTAATTTGCATATTTCTGTCATTTGTGAATCAACTGTATAAGTATATTAAAAGGTGGTCTGAAGGAAAATTGAATGGGGAAAGAAATTTTGAGAAAAAATCAATATTAGTCTCAATTTGGTGCCATTATGTTGTTCGGTCAATTTTTGTATATCATTTATTTATGCAAATTTTAAATTTTGATTTGCATACTGGTAATAGTCATGGATCTATTGTATTAAATAAAATTATAGTATCCAACAGTATGAAGCAGTGCAAGAAATTTGGTGAAATTGTCTTTACTAGTTCAATTTTGGTGAATTTTTCAATATTTCACATTTTCTTCATATTTCGTGTGTTGGCTAATTATGTGGATTTTCACAGCTAATTTGCATATTATTGTCACTACATTATCTGCTTTATCATTATATCACAACACAGCATTCATTCTGATGAAACAGTGTAAGAAAGGTGGAGAAGTTGTCTGTGTTTTTCTAAATTTGATGGCTCTTTGAATATGTAGGATTTTCTGTCATTTTGGGCATTTTGCGGACATTGTGATTTTTGAAGAATTTTCAGTTTTTGAGGACATATATCTGAAAATGTGTAACAGGCATATACTTCAAAAAAAATAGGAATGATATATAGATCATTCTACAAGTACATTTCTAATTTTGGGCTTCTTGCTTGTGTATTTCTTCTTCTGTAGTACCCTGAAAATGGGAAAAATGCTTAAAAATGTGTATAAATCAGTCGCAACATTGAAATAAAAGTGATTTTTGTCAGCCCATAACAGTGAAATGTAATCTATTTCAGATTTTTTTCTCATTTATAATAAAACTTGGTTGTATAATGAATGCAGATTATGTTGTTTTTGTTTCTTGGGGAGGTTCTTTCTTTGTATGTGGTACCCTAAAGTTGTGTCTTTGTCCCAGTTTTGAAAAATCCTGAAAAATGTCTAAGTCCAGCTGTTGGAAAAAAATCGTTAAAAATTCATAAAAAATCAACGGATGGTCCGATTTCAATGAAATAAAAACTGTTTTTTCTCTTTTGGAGAGTTCTTTCATTAGGAATAAGTTAAAAGTGGGTTACAACATCAGAAAATTTTTATCTGTGGTACCTACTTGAACCTTGATGTTGCACATGTTAGTGTTCTTGTATAAAGGTCAGACTTACTCAGAACATGGGTGACCTTGATCCTTTCCCAAGTTCATAGAGCTGCAAGTGTGATGAATGTCAAGATCAGCAAGGCATGGGCTGTTCACACAGCCCTCTTGTTTAGCATTTCTGGCAAACTGGCTGGCAAGGTTGAGGAGTGACAATCATGAACAAGCCCAAAAAATAACTTCATGCATTAGAACTCTTGGCACTGACAGTAATCCAGTGTCACTGATTAAAATAGTACATCTAGTGGCATAAAGTCCAGTGTCACTGACATTAAATCTAGAGTTACAGATGGTGCATCTATATTCTGGGATACTATTTATGACGTGGATTTTATTTTACATGTTTGCATGGAACAAGATTTTTTATTGATTCAATTTTCACCAGCAAAAAAAAGGAAGAATAACTACTTGTTTCAAAATTGATGTGGATCAACAAATAGTACACGTACAGGTATAAAACATAATTGTGTTCAATTGGAGATGCCATGACTTGACCCGAGTGGTAACCATAATGACAGTGGAAGGAAGGGAATGTGGCAGGTGTTTAAAAACAACCAGTGGAAATGTTGTCACTTATAAACACAAACATATTTTTTTATTCTTTTGCAGTGCCTTGGGCCATGAAAGTTTTACTTCGTAAGTATTTTAGCTATTTTAAGAAAATATTTGTATTGTCATACACTGTTACCTGCTACAAAGGCCACCAAGCCATCATGGCCTTTGTATTTAGTATTGTTTGGAGGCACTTCACTATATTTTTGTAAATTTACCTGCATTTAACTCTTGGAAGGGTCAGGTTATTTTTTCCAGTGAAAATAGAAGTAACAATTTTCATTGAATGCAGTGCAGTGGGAGCAGTTTTCGTTGAAGCATACCAAAAGTATATATCATTGTGATGGCTGGAGTGGCAAGTTTCATTATATGAAATAAATTGGTCAAAGTCGCTTGACAAGTTGCCATGGCAACCACTTTAATCACTGATAAATGGCAAAAAACATTAAAAATGTCCTGAATTAGAGAACAAAGTATCTCCACATCTTATGTGAAGCACCCTTTTCTCTAAATATGGAGGGCATTTGGATAACTGGAGATACAAAATTTCAGTAAACTTTGAAAATAAAACAAAGACAACCTGACCTGTTTCCATAGCAACTGTTTAAATATTGCTTGTACTTGGCTAAAAATTGGAAAAACCACATTTTTACATAAATCTGCAAAACCGGTAAGAGGCAGCTACTTTGCATAACAAATAGTCACCATAAGTATTTATAGCTTATGTTCCAGGTTAAGTATTATGTAAGAAAATGACTGAAATAAAACAACACTGTTGTGTCTTTGTGAAAAAAATGTTGTGCTTTCCCGCATTTTAATATGTTGCCATGGAAACAATGGGTGATTGGATTCACAATCATATATGCAAGGCGTTATACTGATATGTAGTTTACAAATGTGGATGACATGCATGCATGTAGTGTACATGTAATTATAGTCATTTATTTCAGTGCAGAAGGCAAAGTAGGCCTTCGCTATTGGCTGCCTATCACGATCTTTGAGACAGACAACAATATACACACACACACACACACACACACACACACACACACACACACACACACACACCCCGGTAAATTAAGTGCAGGGAAACAGTTTAGGTTTGAATGCATGGTCCCATTACTGGGCCAAGGCAAAAGGTCATGTTCATAAAGTTTATTGATAAACATAGGTTTGACAGGGAAACAGACCAGGAGATACTTGGGAAGTGCAGGCATTGACTCACTGATTGACTGAGTGATCGGCTGCATTGAGTTGAATGACCATCTATGGGACCCACTGTGGAACAACATGGACTGTGCAAGGTCCGTTGATACGTATGACCTCTGTGGGCTCCAGCCTCATTATAAACAAAATACTTACATCCTCACATCCAACATCGACTTCACTGTCCCCTTCCTCCACATAATCCCTGCCTGCCCACTCCTGAATAAGGTTATTAGCCGGGGCACTTGTATATACAAGGACACCTGCAGCTGAACTGGTGCTGGATGCTGCCCTCTTTTTGATGTCACACACCTCAAAGGAATCACGGGGGAATCCCCAGAATGACAAGCAGAGATGCTAGAGGGGGCAGTATACATAAAAAGATTGATGTGTTTCTTGAGAGAAACACAACAGCTGTCTGTGTCGAGTTTGGTGATGATTTATGAGTTGTTTACACAAGTAAAGCTAAGGGGGCAGTCATTACAAGGGGGGGGGGTCACAAAATTTCTCGACCCAATTATGGGGGGGGGGCACAAAATTACACATGCTCCTAATAGAGGGTCATAAAAGTGTCCCCTCCCCTTCCCGCCAAGGGGGGACAGATGTCATCAAATTGTGAATCAGTTTATAACAGTTGTACAACAATAACCAGTATAAGGCGGGGGGGGGGGGGGGGGCTGCTCAATGGGGAGGGGGTCACAAAATTCTGCAGACTTGCTGGGAGGGAGGGCACACAAATTTTTGTCGGTTTTTAGGGGGGGGGGGGCACAAAAACTATCATGATACACCATCCCAATATCCCGAGCTGTGTTTTGATATGTGGTCTTGATGAGGCATAGAACTTAATTGAGGTAAACAAAAATGAGACTGTAAATTGGTGGTCTTAACTTAGAAAAGTTTCCTTTCATGAATAATTAAATGAAATAAATAGATAAATCGCGCATAAAATTTATTTCTAAAAATAACCTTGTTATTTTATGTAGTATACTGCTGGGGGAAAATGATGCCACCCCCCATTGGTTTAACATGAACTGAAGAAGAAAGGCTGGATCTGGGCAACCAAGACTGTCAGATGGGATAGATGACTGTTACTTGATCCAGTATGTGAAGAGGCACGTGTTTCTTTCCACCGAAAGTTATCATCAGCAAAGGTGCAAGGCCTGCGACATCACAGCATCGCACTCTACCATTAACAAGAGGCTAGTGTTGGCCAAACTGAGACCCTCTCAGTTCTGCACACAAGACATGATGGGTACAGTGGTGTGAGGAACATGCAGCCTGGACCAGAAATCAATGGAACAGTGTGATGTGGTGAGATGATTCCCAATTCTGCCTAGATTTCCACGATGGAAGACTCGGGGTTTGACTAATGCCGTCCGAGAGGTTCGTTGAAGGAAGTTTGTATGGTTGAACATGAGTGCTACAGAGGAAGCAATGTCAGGATGTGGGGGGCAATTACAGCAACAGGGAGAACAGTTCTCATCAGGGTGAACTGGACACTAACAGGCCAACACTGCATGAATGAGCTCCTGCCCACAGTTAAAGAATGGATCCAACAATATCTAGAGCTACTGTTTCAACAGGATAATGCACAACCACACACTGCCCGAGTCAGCATGCAGTATGTACAGCAACACAATATCCCAGTGTTGCCATGGTCAGCCCATTCACCTGCCTTGTCCACCATGAGCATTTGTAGGATGTGCTTGGCAGTTGAATCAGGGAGGAGTATAAATAACCGGCAGCCAACCTGGACCAACTGGCACTGAGGCTCACAGACAAGTGGAATCAAATTCTGCAGGTTGAGATCTCAAAGCTGACAAGCAGCATGCCAAGGCAGATCCAAGCTTGGTTACAGAAGCATGGTGGTCACACCTGCTATTGATCCTTGCAGCTTCCCAACAACAACCAAAAAGGTCCTTTTAAGGACCACCAGTTCCTCCCAAAAGAGATGTAAAAGCAGTGGTATAATAAAGTAAACAAACTCCCCACACACATCGTCATAACATGTGCATAATGTTGAACCAGGGAGGTGGGTGGCATGTTTTTTCTTCCAGCAGTATATATATATAGAAGTGATGAGAAATTATACTAATTGCATGAATTTGTACGAGATGACTTATTTGGTTCTGTGATGCAAGGTGTTCTGTTGGGACACATTTCACAGATAAATAAATTGCTGTGTACAGGAAAATCAATCTGATTTGTGACATCAAATGCCACAGTGGCTTGGTGAGAAATTAATTATTAATTTATTTTCGGATATGGTTCGGAAATACACAACCATGAATCAGTATTTATTCTGAGTTCTGATGCTTTACTGTGTAGTTATTTTATGTGATTTACAGTGGTCAACAGGCTGATCATATCTTTTCTGCATTACATAGAAAAACTCTCAAATATGTCTGGGTAGATGATGAAAAGTATGGAGTATAAATGTGTTTTGTTGTACACATGACTGTTTGACCCTTTAACTCCCCTGTGCCCTTGAGTCAAGACTGAATTTCAGACAAGTGCTCAACCCATTCATAAGGCAAGCAATGTACTTAGGGCATGCTATAATGACATGTCTTCCCTCAAATCTCATTTAAATTGGTTTTCATCACAGCTGAAAGTAGTCAAAAACATTGAAGCAGGTGACATTTGGCCACCAGCTGGTTTGGATGCTTTAAGTAGGAGAGGCTTCACCCCAAACCAAGATGTCAACATCAGATTGACTGATGGGCACTGTCCAGCTCTGAACGCAAGGCAGATAATATATGTGGCAAATATTAATCGTTATTGCATATATATACATACATACACACACACACACACACACACACACACACATGTATACATGTATATATATGTGTGTGTGTATATATATATATATATATATATATATATATATATATATATATATATATATATATATTCTGCATCAGTCTATTAGCAGCCAATTAGCTGTCTCTATTTGTACCACGTGCCCTGTAAATGTTATATTGGATCGTTATATTGGACAGCTCGAGGGAATCCCCGTGCACGCGTGATGTCATAACGCAAATGACGTTCACTGGGGTTTCCCCTAGCTTCAGGCAAAATGTGTAGAATTTCAATGGGGAAAAAATTTTGTGATTTAACTATAGAGTGTTTCAGACTTCTTTATTTATACAAGGAAAATCATACAAATTGCAGAATATAACAGATGTTGGATGGCAGGTCGTCCGATATGAAGTTTACGGGACGTTATATTGGGTTCGGCTTCACCTCACCCAATATAACGTTTCATTGTCCTGTAAACTTCATATTGGACTCCCTGCCATCCAATATCTGTATAATATATATATATATATGTGTGTGTATGTGTGTGTGTGTGTGTGTGTGTGTGTGTGTGTGTTAAAAACAGTTACATGTATAACAAACATTGAAAAACTTTGTCATACACATACATGTAGAAGAACAAGTTAGTCCTTGTGAATGAGGAATAGCATTATTGTTGCAAGAAGATTTACCTTGGCAGGATGCTCAGTTATGAAGGACTTTTTGTTTACAGGTCTGTTGATGTAATTCTGTTCTCTTGGAAAAGGAAATGTAAAAATGATTTATGGATGTTTACTCAAAAGTATTTGTTGATACATGATCTTATTTCCACATGATGAGAATTACTAGCACATGAACTTCTATCAGCAGTATTCATACAAAATGGTTTACAAGGTTTGTAGGGCTGTCATTAAATAATAGAACGTAGCCAAGCACAGCCACCATCCAATGAAATTCTATGTACTGTATGTAAATTGCTTTGTTTTCATGTGTATAAGTTTTCACAGTTTTTGTATTTAAACATTTCACTGTAGGTGTAATTTCACTGTTTTGGACATTAGATTTCTATTCAAACAATTAAAATACTATATCACTGTCTTTTTATTTTCACGGTTTTGTGCCATCAGCGAAATAAGCGAAAATAAGAGTGCAGCAAAATTAACGACACAAGATACACCAAAACTATTTGCGACTTTAGGCACTTATATTTCCAAACATATTTTCTGTTTCCTCATGATCCAAAGATGATGTAGGCATTGTGATCGTAGTTTTATCTATTCAATTGTTAAATAAACATTGACTAGTATGTCAACAATGGACTATCTTAGAAACATCAAAATAAGTCATTGGGTGTTTGACATAAATTTATAAAAAATTGTGCATTCTGTAGCTAACATATCTATATAAAAAAACTGTCCTACGATTTTTTTATATCCGGATTACTTTTGTCTCTACAAGACCCTGAAGTTTGACATGACGTCACTTTTTACTTTGTTCTTTGACCTGTTCAATTTCTTTGGTCCATAGAAAAAAAAAGACGAGGCAAGCAAATGAAAATCACTGGATAAATTTTTTAGTTAAGACCTTTACAAACATAATCCTTTTTATGCCATTCCTCTTTGCTGAGCTGTTCTCCCAGAATAACCATGTAAAGTCACCTCTCTTGTCTGTTTCATCAAACTTTAAGGGAGAAATCGAGCTTGAAAGGGTGTTTAAGACTATAAATTGACTGTGGAGCTTTATAACTTGGCCGAATTTGGTTAAGTCTCATTATAGTTGAAGCATTACGGTCAGTCTGAACATTCTCACAGGTTGTCACTCAAACAATCATATTGAGATAAGTTTTATGGCCTTTGTAGTGGTGATATCATATAGTCTTATGAGGCATCAGAAACCACTTGGACACCCATGTGGGGGTGGAGCCTTCGCGCTGGCCAGGACTTAATCCATAGCAACCTTGCTGTCCATACACAAATGCACAAAGTGGGAGGTACAAACTGCCCCAGTAACAATAATCAACTGGAGTGTATAATCAGCAAAGTGGAAAGCTTTGCAGGATTCTGTGAGTTGTGGGACTTGGCGATGTTAAACCGAATGGAGATGTCCAGATTCCGTGACCGTGGACAGGATCACAGAATCCGTAAAATAAAACCTTCTGCCTGTGTTTTCAAAAGCTACCATGCCCAAATCTATTTTGTAAAATAAACTGTTTTCAGAAAGTGGAAAAAACAAGCCAGCAAAACTTCAATTTATGCAAGACATTACTTTGTGTGCATAAGCCGAGCTATGAATAAACAATGATAGTCAACAAACAGCGTGAGACCACATGCAAGCATTTTGAGATTTAATACAATGTGTGCAAACTTGGGTACATTTGATCATATTCAGCCCACTTTGTCATTTTCATCCGTGCACATTTACATTGCTGAAAACATATAGCCGCGATTCACTTTGATATCAAAATCAAATGTGACTTTGGCTTTGTGCGACTGTCTCACAATGTGTTGCATCATGTTCAAAATGGTGCTCACTAACATGGGCCAGCTAGGCTATTGTATGGCATTTGGGATTTGTAACTGATGATGATAACTGCTTCAGACACAACCAACTTGGCAGATCAAAGTTCAGATAGCAAGTCTTGTTTTCAAAATATTTTAACGTCCGTTTGCCCATGCAGGTAACTTGGAAAACAGACATCTGGAATCTAGCGAAAATAATTACGAAAATGATCACCAAACAACTACACTGATTAATTCTGTGTTTGAGTTGACTCTACTACAAAATACCAGGCCAAATAACAGCACACATTGACTAGCTTTTCTATTTACTTTCAACATGCTTAGAGTTGATTAAAACTACCACTTTTTTTTTTTTTTTGTCAAAGGGATGGTTGTTTGTTGGTACAGCTTGATTGTCTGCTCATGTGCCCCAATTGCCCTGTCTATTCAATCTTGTTCATCTTCATCAGATAATGTGAAGAATAAATTCACATTTCCATATCATCATGATGCTTGCTATCACTGCTGAAGTTCTGTCTTGCCATTTTTAGTACTAATGCAGGTCTGTGGGCTATCACATGCTGGCTGAGAGAAAGGTTGCGTTTGTGGTGAGGGCAACAGTTTTGCACCAGTGACCACGATCTGGAGAAAAGTCCTGCTTTTGGCTTGCCAAAGAGGCTCATTTTAAATGCATTAATATCATCATTTTGAATTATGATATACACTGGTCCCCCTCTTATAAGGCCCCCCTGAAGAGAGCTAGGCCACCCCTTGTACAAAAGCCACTTATCCGTGCAGCAAGTATGGCAATTTCATTGTAAATTACCCCTCAAGAGAGGCCACCCCTCTTATAAGGCCACCTTTCCAGTGCATTTGGGGTGGCCTTATAAGAGGGGGACCACTGTATGTGTAAAATCACCTGATATTATTTCTGAGACATTTTAACCCAAACTTTATGGGAAGTTATCCCATCAAACGATAGGACATTTAACGTTCAGACAGCTGTGAGTAATGGTTTCATGCATAAATGCAAAGAAAGCACTTTGCATAAAGCGTTTTCTTCGATCTACTTTATAGTCATTTTGTTAATTGGGAAAAATTAAAGCTTAAATGACCACACTCTCTCATTGTCTTCATGAAAAACAAAAAACAAAAAAACAGAAAAAAAAAACAAAAAACAGAAAAAAAAGAAAAAAGAAAAAAAGACCACACAGACAGTTTTGTTGGCCATTGATGAACAGTTCATAATCCATATTGGCTCAGGATATTGGCTAACACTCTCACACAGCAATAGTCAGACCATGTCATTTGTATAGCCTCCTAGGTCAGACCAAGTGCTAGGCTACCAATACAATGCAGTACTCTCTGCATCAGTGATCTGACAAAGCTGTAGACATCAGTGACCGTTCACTAATGGCTATTACATGGTGAACAGACTGGCGGTATTGTCTTCTTGTATGAATAGGGAACCAGAAAGACCCATGTGGTATTTAATATTCGAATGTTTTTTTTGCCATTTTCTTACATTTATTTTTTGCGTTCTGAATTGAAATTTTGCCAGTCGCTAGATACAATGTACATCTGTCAAAAAATCAGCAACAATCCTGAAATTGAATGTCAAAAAGTTTTTGGTGTATCTTGTGTCGCTGAAGCAATTTGCAGCATTGCCAACCATGGAATGGTTCAGGTTGAGTCATTTATTGTGCTGAGTGGTGTCTAATGGTTGGTGAACTTCTGCCCCGACCATTGTGGAAATATTCAGGAGACAAATATCTCCTTGCAGAATAGTGCTGGTGGTGCCATCTGAAGGTGAACAGAAGATACAAGTGGCGAGATCTGTAAAATTCATTATCTTTAGAAATTATAAGGCTAATTTTACCCAAATATACCAAGTATACAGTGAATGTGTGTCATGCTTGGAAGTTTAATATGACAAAATATGGATGACCTTGTGTTAAAAACACATTGAATTCATTATTGGCATAAACATTTAATGGAACCACAAAATTTACACCAAATATACAGTAGACCATTGGTCAAGTTATGTAAAAATTTTTGTGACCTCAATCTGTTTTCAGGGTCATCAGTAAACAGGGAACAGCTTGTATGAGCAGGCCAAATGTAATATGCTTGGGAATATTAAGGCTAATAATACCAAATGTAGCACAAATGGATATCGTGTGAAAGTTTGATGTTACATAATATGGGTGACCTTGGCCTTCTTTCTTAAGGTAATGCAGAGAATGTATTTGAAATACTGATCTTCCAATTGCATGTCAGCAGATCATTAGGGGCATGAGCCTCTAATTTGTTAGCTGGTCTTTGGGCAGTCTCTCAGGATGCGGACAGCTGTCACCTTGATTTGTTCTACCCAGAGAGATGGATATCTTTGTGGAAATCTGATTTGCACAGTCAAACAAAATGGGCCAAACATACATTGGCAATGTTGCATCATCATCCACAAAGTAACACCCATGCATGCAGCATGCTGTATAATAGCAGTAGTTGATAAGGCCTACATGTATTCAGGTTAAACCAGTTCTACTATTATGGAGCAAACATGTTCAAAATTGCAACCTCACTGTGTCATGAACATTGTTGTCTCGCCAGCATAAGCTGTTGGCGAGACTAAGCACTCACTTTCAGTCCATCCGTCCATCCTTCAACAAAAAACTTCTGAGTGGCATTATATCACTAACTACACTGTGTAGCGCTTTCATACTTGGGTAAATGATTGATAGTGATGATCACTACAGATTTGTACCATCACAGTCATACTTCATTGGTTACATCATGCTTGAATGAGCATTGTAGAAAAACTTTTGAGTGGCTTGAATTCTGCTGGCGAGACATCCATGCCTCTGGTTTATTTTAAAGTATAAAACTTGTTCATCAAATTGGTTGCATGTGATATAGTCTCTTGTTTCACTTGTTATTGTAAATTCATGAAAAAAACAATGGACAAAGATTGGAAATTGCAGTGGAAGCGGTATTGTAACAATAATGTTTGTCTTGCTGGCATTGGGAACATTTGCGGCCCGCGGTATCTATTTGTGGCCCGACTGGTCCTTTGCACCTGACGCGAAGCAGAAGGTGCAAATGATCACTGGAGGGCCACAAATTGAATAAGAAGGGCCTTACAATTATCCCAATGTCATAAAAACAAACATTATGAACATTATTATTCATTAATTTTGTAATATTTTGCTAGCCAGTTATAATTTAATGCATATTACAATGTAAAAAAAAAAAAATAGGCCATATATATATATATATATATATATATATATATATATATATATATATATATATATATATATATATATAGTCAACCTCACCATTTGTGCCCACAAAATGGGTCCAAATGTCATTGACAGCTCACAACCTGGCCATTTATGCCCTTTCTTGTGGTGTTAATATGTCGGTAATGCCCTATAAATGAATACCGGTAATAATGTGGGTGTGTATTTGGTGACAGGGCGGTGAAGGAGGTCATCAAGAACATTGTGGCAGATAATCGATGTGAAGTTCATCAGAGTGTGCTGGGTATCCGTGAGGGCAAGGAAGGCTGGTTCCATCTGTACTGCCCTGGGGGTCTGGCCTGTGATGATGAAGGGGAGATCTATGGCCTCATGGTGAGAGTTTTGTTAACTGTTTACCTGTCAGGTGCTGTCTGGATTCTTTCAAACAATCCATGTATTAAATTTCTTGAGGGTTCCAAGTGCTCTACATGTATGTGGGTGTGCTATATTCAGCATCTGTCCCCTTTTTTGCTGAATTTTTCATGTTAACCTCCAAGACTATTGAATACCAATGGCTTTGTTCACTGTGGATACCACTAGGAGCCCCAAACCACTGAGAAAGGGCCACTATTGGCGATTTTTGCCGAGAAAAGCCGAGGAAATTTGTACAGAAATCCTTTTCTCAGCATCTCTCCGCAATTTTGCCGAGACACCTTTCTCCTTTATTCGTACCTCAGTATTTCTCGGTAAAAGTGCTGAGAAATGCCGAGGTACCTTTCACCCTACTCCTTAGCTTGCATGCTTCTCGCGGCATTTTATGCCGAGAAATGCTGAGGTAATGTCAAGAGTGAAAAGCATGTCAGCGTTCCTCGGTATTTTTGCTGGGAAATGCCTAGGTATGGATTAGAGGCTTGAATACCTTGGCATTTTTCAACATTTTAGGGCGAAAATATTCATGAGAAGTATTGGAAGGCATTTTTGGGGGTAATGCAAAACAATAAAGACACCATTTATTCATTGTAGAACATAAATGATTGCACTTTACTATTTTAAGAATCACTGATACCTGCTGGTAAGCAACATTTAAACCAAGTCAAGGAATATGAGAGATGCAAGCCCTTCTTTCAGATTCATTCAGGAACATTTCATACTGCACTAGTATTAATAATAAATGAATAGTAAAGTACAATCATTCTCAGCAATTTTGCTGAGAGATGCAGAGAAAAGGATTTTTGTACAAATATCTTTGGCATTTCTCCGCAAAAAACACCGAGGGTGGCCTTTTCTTGGTGTTTTGGCTCTCCTAGTGTACAATATGGCCAGGGTGTATGACACAGGAAAACCATCAACTTTGGCTGCAGGAGGCTAGAGTATTGATTCATCATTGGACAGTGATGATGAATGTGATTAACCAATGTGCATATATCTTTATATGGACATCTTTAAGATTCAGGAAAAATATAGATTTTAGTGATAGAATTTTAAAGCTAAATGCTTCTTCCAGAGTGAAGTAAGAACATTTTACATACTAGTATTTGTCTTGGAAACTTTGTCCTGCCACATATTTAGCAATATAGTAGAGTTTTAATATAGCCCGAGTCTACATTTTTCTAGTAGTCTTGGTGGAAATGGACATATTTCTCCATTTCAAGTTGTTAGAACTTAGTTAAAGTGGGCCTTTTTGTATAGAATAAAAATTAAATGACTTGCAATGTGGTCTTCGGTCTTCATAAAGGATCTACTTACTGTGAGGTGGAAAAAAATGTCTTACCAATATCTGATTTTTATGTTAACAGCTGAAAAGACTTATTGAGTGTTGCTGTCGTAGGAAAAAGTTCCTGCAAGGCATGCAGAAGATGATCAGTCCATGCATGCTGCTGGCTTTACGTGAAAATGAGGCTGCTATGGATGTGAGTATAGGCATAAATGTTACAAGCCAAGTGTATTTTTGCATATCCTACATTGGAGATCATATTTTTTTTTTAGCTCGGCTGACTTGTCAGTCATCTCAGCTGATAGGACGGTCGTTTGTCCATTCACAATTCACACTTTGTACTTCTCTGAAACCCTTCACCAGATTCACTTCAAATTTGGTGGAGATGCACCTTGGGTAGGTCTCCACCAAGTTTGTTCACATGGTCACCATTCAGTGATTTTTAGACTTTTTTTCAGCTCTGCTGATTTAAGATTGCAGAGCTTATGCGACCGCTCATGTCTGTCTGTCCGCTCTCCCAGGAGTATACTTGTGGGATGATTGGGGAGTACATGATTGACTAGTGGAGCAAAATTGCTACTTGTAGGGTGATCCCCAGAAGCAACTGGTGAGCTTCAATGTAATTTTCACCGCATTTGTGAAGTTTAAAAATATTGTCCCACATCATAAATGGATAACCTGTCCATACATAAAAAATATGGATAGACAGAAGAAGAGGGCAAATGTATCCATAAGGATGGAGTGATCCCTTAATATATACTTGTGGAGATCACCCCACAAGCCGATGATGTACTCCACAATGGCCCCACAAGTACACTCTTGGGAGAGCAGATGGATGTCTCCTTTCAAACTTAAAAGCTTCATACACTATTCTACCATACCGACACTGGTATAAACAGGTAAATAGCAATACAATTTTTAGCACCACGTCAGTCGTCAGAAACCGTCAGCCAGATCGACTTCAAACTTGGTGGCAATGTACCTTGGGTGGGCCTCTACCAGGTTGATTCAAATAGTCCTGCTCCAGTGATTTTTTGTTTCTTAATGATATTTTTTATTTTTTTTTTGAAAATCTTTAAAAAATCTTACTCTTTAAAACTGCTCACCAAATTGCACACAGGGACACTTCTAGAGACTCCTAGTTCTTAATTTGTTCATCAGGTGGCACTGCAATTTCATTTATATATACTTTTGTGTGTGTGTGTGTGTGTGTTTTCTCTATTTTAGATTTCTTCAGAACCGTCACTCCGATTAAGCTGAAACCTGGTGGATATGTTCTTTCAGAAAGGGTCAAACAAAGTTGTTCACCAAGTGGCACTGCTGTGGATTTAATTCTTCACTGTAACTTGAGAACTGCTTGATCTGGGACCTTGATGTTGCATTTGTCAGTGTTCTTCCAGAGAGATTAGACTTACTCAGTACATGGGAGACTTTAATCCTATCTGAAGTTCTCAGACCAAGTGTGATGAATCTCTAGGTCAGCTGAGCATGGGCTGTTCACACAGGGCTCTTGTTTTTTTTTGTTTTTTGTTTTTTTTTTTTGGGGGGGGGATGTTTTCTGCTGTTGTTGACTTCTTCACCAGAACTGCCACTCCAATTAAGCTGAAACTTGGTGGATATGTTCCTTGTGGAAGGGTCAAAGTTGTTCACTAGGTTGCACTTCTGTAGATTCCTAATTTTTAACATTTTTTTCCAATTTTGGTACTTATTGGTAAATGAAACTTGAGTGTTAATTACTATGTAAGTCAATGGACATTCAAATGCTAATTCACATTTTTTTTTATTTCCTGTTCTCTAAAACGTCAACCAGATTCACTTAAAACTTGGTGGCAATGTACCTTGGGTGGGCCTCTACCAAGTTTGTTCAAATGGTCACACTGTAGTGATTTTTTGAATTGTTTATAATTTTTTGACTAATTTTAAAAAATTTTCATCTTTGAAAGCGCTCACCTTTAATACCACATAAGGACACTCCTAGTTCTTAATTTTTCACTAGGTGGTGCTGCAATTTTTAGCTCAGCTGAGTTGTCAGTCAGCTGAGCTTAAAGGATGGTCCTTTGTCCACTGTCTGTTTTCTGTCTATTTGTCTGTCTGTCTGTTTACAATTTACATTTATGCACACACACACAACATACCAACTCAAGACGGACATAGGCTTGAAGAGATCATGTGTCAAGCACGTGACCCCCAGATTTATTTCTGAGGTACACAGATTTTTTACCAATTCTAGGCAAGTTTCATTATACATTTGATTTGATAAGTTTTATTACCTTACAAATAACTTCCTTTAATCAATTGGGGGTAACAAAGCCCCTCATGTTCTGAGTTGTTATTCTCTCACATATGATAACTCCCTAAAATCCCCCGCACCAAAACCCCAACTGAGATATCCCTCAAGGTTGTATTTTGGGGAAAGCGTAAGGAAAATACAACGATATTTTAGTTGCAGAAATTTTATAATATGATCACAAATAGAGTTTGTAATGTATTGTATCTTTATTCTTTCACCAGGGTTACTGGCTCAGTGTATGTACACTGATCTCCCGCCAGGCCCTGGGTAATAAATGGATAGGATACAGAATGATGAGGTGACATAACAAAATAAGATAGTAACAACACAATATAAAACGGTGAACAGAGTTCATAAAAGGAAAAATATAACTAAAATATGACAATAAAGATGTAAAACTCAAAGGTAATAATAGTAAATTAAAATACATAAATAGAGACCAAATATAATTGTGACGTAAACATAGGCAAATTAAGTAAAATAAAAGTTCATAGATCACAGGTAGCGGTCAGGTAGGTCATTCGGTTGTTCACTGTAGAGCCAATCTAAACGATGCAAGGGTAGGTATTTCTCTGAGGGTAGGAGAGAGGGAGTTCCAGCATGAAACGCCTCTGAAGGCAATTCTATCTTTACCATAATTGAGGTTTGGCTGAGGTTTGTAAAGAGTGCCAGAAGTTGCCGAACGTGTGGAATAGGAGTGATTGGAGTGTGTAGGTTGGAATTTAGACACAAGAATCTGTGGGGCCAAATTATGTCTCCCCATGCAACGGGGGGACATATTGTTTTTGCGCCCATTTCTTCCGATTCATCTTCTTCTTCTTCTTGTTCTTCTTGTTATGTCTGTGTGTGAACACAGACATATTGTTCTACCCAATATTCTTTCTTTTTCTTTCTTTCTTTCTTTCTTTCTTTCTTTCTTTCTTTCTTTCTTTCTTTCTTTCTTGCTTTCTTTCTTTCTTTCGTTCTTTCCACCAGATTTTTGTGTCATCTTAAACTCAGACACCGTGCAAGCTAGAAACTTCAAACTTTGCATGGCTATAGCACCTGCAGTGAAGTTTTGCATATCGTTCTGAATAGTCGAGATTTTGAAAATTATGCAAATTAGGGTAATTGAAAAAATTCAATTGCTTCTGGCTTCCAAAGTATTCATCCGATTTTGATGATGTTGGACCCAAATTGTAGATATTGTAACACTGCACATTTTTGTAATTTACATGTGACCTCTAAAGGTCAAAGGTCAAGATCATTTGTACGTTTGAAATATTCATCCAGCCATAACTTAGTCAATTTCCATCCAATTTTGATCATGTTGGACACAAATTGTAGCTACTGTAACAGTGCACATTTTTGTAATTTACATGTGACCTCTAGAGGTCAAAGGTCAAGGTCATTTTGCCATTTGAAATATTCATTTAGCTATAACTCGGTCAATTATCATCCAATTTTGATCATGTTGGACACAAATTGTAGCTACTGTAACACTGCACATTTTTATAATTTACATGTGACCTCTAGAGGTCAAAGATCAAGGTCATTTGGACCTTTGAAATATTCATCTAGCCATAACTCGGTCACTTTTAATCCAATTTTGATCATGTTGGGCTCCAATTATAGATATTGTAACATTGCACATTTTTGTAATTCACATGTCACCTCTAAAGGTCAAAGGTGAAGGTCTTTCAGACCTTTGAAATATTCATCCAGCCATAACTCAGTCAATTTTCATCCAATTTTAAGCATGTTGAGCTCAATTTGTATATATTGTAACACTGCACATTTTTGTAATGTATATGTGACCTCCAGAGGTCAAAAGTCAGGTCATTTTGTCTTTTGAAATTTTCATCAAGCCATAACTCAGCCAATTATCCAATTTTGATCATGTTGTACACTAATTGTAGCTACATATGGGCACTTGTCTGTGGGCAGGCGGGGATGTTGCTGATATTTTGGAAATAAAGAATACTTTTTACAATCAAATTCTAATTTCTTCTGATATCCAGATAGTCTTCATTTACATTTGACCTCTAAAGGTCAAAGTCATTTTGCCTTTTGAATGTTTCATCTAGCCATAATTTGGTCACTTTCTATCCAATTTTATTCATGTTGGACTCAAATTGTAAGTGTTGCAACACTGCATCTTTTTGTTATTGTGCAAACTTTTCACACACACAGACAGATTTGCTTTCAAGCAAATCTTTCTTTTCTAGTTCTTGTTCTTGTTCTTCTTCAACACGTTGTTGTGTGCGTTGCGGACACGATAACTTGAGAAAGATTTGACTTGGGAAATTGAAATTTTTTGTGAAGATGTTCCTATATAAAACCTGGCTTGGGATTGCAGATGGGTGACCTTGACCTATTTTTCAAGGTCACATGGGCATGTCATGTAAAATCGACGCGGATGCAATAACGCCACAAGGATTTGACTTCAGAGGTTGAAATTTTGCATGATTATGTACCATAATATGAACTAGGTTGGGATTGCAGATGGGTGACCTTGACCTATTTTTCAAGATCACATGGGCTTGTCATGTAAAATTGACGCGGACGCAATAACTCCGCAATGATTTGACTTAAAGAGGTTGAAATTTGGATGATTATGTACCATAATATGAACTAAGTTGGGATTGTAAATGGGTGATCTTGACCTACTTTCAAGGTCACGTGGCCACTTTTTAAAAATCATTGCAGATGCACTCGTGAAAGATTTGACTTAAAGAGGTTGACATTTTGTGTGATTATGTTTCTATGTAGATTTTATAAGACCTTGCTTGTAACTGCAGATGTATGACCTTGACCTATTTTTCAAGGTCACATGGGCATTTCGTCAAAAATCAACGTTTTGAAATGTCAGTAAAGAGTGTACTTTCACCATATCTGTAGATCATTGGAATCGGTATGGCTATTATTGAAAATAAGGGGGACAATAGTAAGGGCGCACGGGGAGACATTTGATTTTTTGTTGGAAAATCAGCCTGTTCTAGTTATGTGTGATTTTTATACATGAAAAGTTGCAGATGTTTTAGTCTTCTCTTTTCCAAAGTAGAAAGATTACTGATATTATGTAATAGATCTATTGAAGTATTACGGTCACATTTGTGGGTTAGTCTAAGTGCTCTGTTCTGAAGGATTTGGAGTTAACTTTTCAGAGTGGCTCCACAGGATCCCCATAGTGTATCACAGTAGTCAAAATGGGGAGCTACAAGGGGTTTGTACAGCATTAGCATATGGTTTTTGGAAAGATATTTCCCAGCCCTGCCAAGTATCGCAATTTTGCTGTTTGCTTTACTACATATATAATCAATGTGCTGAGTAAAAGAGAGAGAACCATCCAATTGGACTCCAAGATATTTAAAAGCCTGTACTTTGTCAATTTTGTCATTGGTGATGCAGATATTGAAATTTGTATGTTTCTTTACCTTGTGTGGAGTCCCAAATAGCATGCACTAAGTTTTCTTTGTGTTTAGGGTCAGTTTGCTCTTACGGAACCAATAAGAGACATTGACTAGATCTTGGTTTAAGGTTCTCTCAATTTCGACGGGATTTGCTGAAGAAAAATATAGGGCCGTGTCATCGGCATAAAGGGAGACATTGCACTGTTGAATGGTATCAGGCATGTGGTTGATGAAGAGGATAAAGAGCAGCGGCCCAAGGATCAATCCTTGGGGGATGTCGCACGAAACAAGTTTGGGCTCGGAAGAGATACCATGTATCACAGTGCACTGTTTCCGATTTGATAAGTATGAAGCAAACCAATCATGAGCATTGCTGTGTATACCATAATTCTCTAGCTTGTGTAATAAAATAGGATGGTTCACAGTGTCAAATGTTTTTTTTTTTAGGTCCAGGAAGAGAACCCCACAGCAAAGGCCGTTGTCTATATCAGATTTAATTGAGTCAATAAAGAATGAAAGTGTGATCTCTGTGGAGTGTCCCTTCCTGAACCCAAATTGACTATGATGTAACAAGTTCAGGGAGGAAAGGTATTCATAGAGTTGGTCATGCACTGCTCTTTCTAGAATTTTTGTAGTGACTGGCAGAACTGAAATAGGTCTGTAATTATTGACATCGCTGTGCTGACCATCTTTATGAATAGGGGTGACCTTTGCTACTTTCCATTCATCAGGGACAATACCAGTGTTTAAAGAGCAATTGAAAATGTGTGTGAGTGGTAGGGACAGAGTCGGTGCTCCAGCCTTAAGTAGACGAGTGGACAGATTGTCTATTCCAGTAGCTTTTCCATTGGGTAGATGGTTAAATTGCAATAATACAAAGTCAGATGAAATGTTTTTTAATTGGAAAGTAGCTTTGGTTCTCTTTTCAATGTCAGGGAACAGGCCTGTGGGGAATCTGCTGGCAAGGGAATTGCCTATATTGCAAACAAATGTATTAAAAGTATCTGCTATTCCCTTGTCATCAGTAATATCACCATCTTCTGTGCTCAATTTGGAAGGACAACTATGTGATTTAGATGGTATAATTTTCTTCAAAATTTTCCATAGCTGTTTTGTATTGTTACCACATTCTTTTATAGCCTGATTCACATAGTCCTTTTTCAATTTACAAACAAGGTTGTTTACCTTGTTACGGGTAGACTTGTATTTCTTCCAGTCCTCATTTTTACCAGTTTTCTCGGCTTTGGTTTTAAAGTAGTCTCTATCGTTACGTAGAGATTTTAAGTCGTCGGTGACCCATGGGGGCTCATTGTCTCTTACCTTTATGTTTACTACTGGTGCATGAGAGTCACAGATAGGCTGAACTATATTAATGAAATTTAACTAAGCAGTAGAAGGATTGGTTTTGTTTGTTACTGAGGACCAGTCCGCCTGAGACATATCATTGTTAAAATCAGATTCTTTAAAATGTCTGTATGTCCTTGCTTTAATGATTCTAGTTTTACCTTTAGGCCTTACACCATTCCTGGACAAGTAGGTGAGGCTATGGTCACATTTAATAACACCTGAATGTTGAATCATTGTATCATTATTTGTAAATATTCAATCAATCAAGGTACTAGAATGTTCAGTCATACCTCTAGATTCAGATACTAGCTGTTTAAATTGTCTAGATCTTTCCATAGTATTACGAAATGTCTTGCCACCCTTCTTATAATAATCAACATTAAAATCTCCTGAAAGTATAGTCTCATTACTGGGGCTGAAAGAGTCCAGTTCAGCTTCCATGTCGACAAGAGCATCTGCCATGGCTGAGTTGGGTGGTCTGTATATGCCTCCTAGGAGAACAGCTTTGGATTTTGGAATACTAAGCTTGATCCATTTACTCGCATACTTATCGGTCAATGCAGCTTTCCTATTGATTACTATGTAAGTCAATGGGCATTCTAATGCTAATTCACAGGACAACTGACACAAAATTTACTGTTTACTTGATAACTTGAGATCTGTTTTGAGTTAGTACCGTGATGTTGCACATGTTAATGTTTCTGTATGAAGGTCATGCTTAGACAATACATGAATGACCTTGACCTGGTTTATGGGGTCACAGTGCAACATACATGAATTTTACTCTTCATTATAACTTGATAACTACTTGAAACTTGATGTTGCACATGTTAGTGTTCTTGTATAAAGGTCAGACTTACTCAGAACATGGGTGACCTTGATCCTTTCCCAAGTTCATAGAGCTGCAAGTGTGATGAATGTCAAGATCAGCTGAGCATGGGCTGTTCACACAGCCCTCTTGTTTGTTCATTTTTTGGTCAAATCTTCAAAAGTCTTTATAATTGTATATACTCAGCCAATTGCTTTGAAATTGCAAAGGGGAAACTTCTTGGTATGAGGGTGATACATGTACAGTAGGTGAATGACCTTGACCTCATTTCCAGTGTCACAAGCCGAGGTGCATGAAATTCACTGTTTATAGGGTAACTTGAGAACTGTTAAGGGTAGGACATTCATATTGCACATGCTAGTTGTCCTTAATAAGGCCCAGACTTAGACAGTAGACAAGTGACCTTGACCTCATTCCCAAGGTCATAGGGCCACTTGCTCAAATTTTACTGTTCACCTGACAAGTTGAGAGCTATTTGAACTTGGACCTTTATGTTGACCATGATGGTTGTCCTGAGCAAAGGCCAGACTTAAGACAGTACATGGGTGTCCTTGATGTTGAACTTGTTGGTGGTCCTCTATTTAGGAAATATTGAGACTGTACAATAGTGACCTTGACCTCATTCTCAAGGTCACAGGGCCACTAACATGGATTTTACTGGACGCGTGATAACCTGAGAAGTATTTGTACTGAGACTTTGATCTTGCACATGGGGATGGCCCTCTATGAAAGTTAGATTGAGAATAGGTTAGTGACATTGACCTTATTTCCAAGGTCATAGGGTAAGTTAGTCAGCTGAGCACAGGACTATCACAGTCCTCTTTTTGACTTCTCCAGAACTGTCAGTCAGATTAAGTTGAAACTTGGTGGATATGTTGCATGTGGAACGGTCAAAGAAAGTTATTCAATAGGTGGGGATACTGCAGATTCCTGATTTTTAAAGATTTTTTCACTTTCAGTACTATTTGTAAATGCACCCTTCCTATTGATAGTTATGTAAGTCAATGGGCATTCTAATGCTAATTCACATTTTTTACTTCTGTGAAACCGTCAGTCAGATTGACTTTCAAGTTGGTGGTAATGTACCTGGAGTGGGTCTCTACCAGATTTATTCGAATGGTCGTCCCCCATTGATTTTTGGATTTTTTTATGAATTTCTTCGTTATTTTTGGGCATATCTTAAAAAATCACAAGGGTATATGTACATGTCAGCTGAGCATAGGACTGTCACAGTCCTCTTGTTTGGGAATATTTCAATTCCGGTACTGGTCAGTTAATCCTTAAAGTGCTATTCACAGCTGTAGTCATTTTTTTATTATCATTAAACATATAATGGTTAAAAGATTTCAATTCCTCATGAAGGTACCTTTCATTCAAAT
Organism: Hermodice carunculata; assembly: GCA_964020975.1. NCBI lineage: Eukaryota > Metazoa > Annelida > Polychaeta > Eunicida > Amphinomidae > Hermodice > Hermodice carunculata. The sequence goes on along the minus strand of OZ026624.1, from coordinate 1,409,460 downwards.
ACCAGTGAGACTAGTCTAAAGCAAAAAGTAGTCCAATCAACAGTTTTCCTCGGGACACTTTGCGTGGAAAGTGTCGCAAGGAAAACTGTTGACTCGGTCTTAAATCAGTGAGTTAAGGGTTAGTACATTCATTCCTATTATTATCCCCCGCCCACGAAGTGGGGGAGGGGATATGGTAATGGGCACTGTCCGTGTGTCCGTCCGTCCTTCCATCCTTCCGTCGTTCCATGCTTCGGTCCGAAACAAATTTTGTCCGGCCAATATCTTCTACATTATTGATGCTACCTCTTCAAATTTTTATGGTGGGTACACCTTAGGTAGTAGGTGTGCATAGGCATTGTTTTGTGTGGCTAGTTACTTGCATTAATTAATTAATTAACAAAGTTCGTTAAGGAAGACAAATTTTGTCCGGGCCATATCTTCTAAAGTGTTAATGCTAGCCCTTTGAATTTTTTATGGTGGGTAGACCTTAGGTAGTAGGTGTGCATAGGCATTGTTTTCTGTGGCTTATTACTTCCATTAATTAATTAAGTAACAAAGTTCATTAAGCAAGCTCAAGATACAATACAAATTTTGTCCGGCCCACATCTTCATTATTGATGCTACCTCTTCGAATTTTTTATGGTGAGTAGACCTAAGGTAGTAGGTGTGGATAGGCATTGTTTTGTGTGGCTAGTTACTTGCATTAATTAATTAATTAACAAAGTTAGTTAAGGAAGACAAATTTTGTCCGGGCCATATCTTCTAAACTAATAATGCTAGGCTTTTGAATTTTTTATGGTGGGTAGACCTTAGGTAGTAGGTATGCATGGGCATTGTTTTGTGTGGCTAATAACTTCCATTAATTAATTAATTAACAAAGTTTGTTAAGGAAGACAAATTTTGTCCGGGCCATATCTTCTAAACTATTAATCCTATCCCTTTGAACTTTTTATGGTTGCTAGACCTTAGGTGGTAAGTGTGCATAGGCATTGTTTTGTGTGGCTAGTTACTTTCATTAATTGATTAATTAATAAAGTTCGTTAAGCAAGCCAAGATTTGTCCGGGCCATATTTTCTAAACTATCAATACCAACCCTTTGAAATTTTTATGGCTAATAGACCTTAGGTAGATATGGTAATGGGCACTGTCTGTGTGTCTGTTCGTCCGAAAAAAGTTTTGTCTGGCCCATATCTTCTACATTATTAGTGCTACCTCTTCGAATTTTTTATGGTGGGTAGACCTTAGGTAGTAGGTGTGCATAAGAACAATTTGAAAATGTCCACCATGGTTTCTGTGGGTGGGGGATATGGCTAGCATCAGTGGCTACTTGTTTAGAATGTTAGTCAATGGGATTGCAGTGGTGATTCTCATTTTTGCTTGTGTCTCCAAAACTGTTAACCTGATTCACTTCAAAAGTAATTAGCAAGGATGTACCTTGGATGGGTTGTTACCATGTTTGCTCATGTTGTCATGCTCAAATGATTGTTAGATTTTTACCTCAGCTGACTTCATTAGCCAGCTGAGGTTATGTGCTGGATTTCTGGCCTTCACCTGTCCATCATCCATGACTGACATTTTTGACTGCTCCAAAGCCATCAGCCAGATTCACTTCAAACTTCATGGGAATGTACCTTGGGTGTGTTTCTACTAAGGGATGGTTAAACATTATCATCTTTTTCGAATTAGTACTTATGGTATTGAATTTCATGACCCCATCCCTCCCCCCCCAAGTTAGTACTTTTAAAAATGATGATTTTCCCCAAAAATCATAGCAAAATTGCATAAAACAGGCCAAAATTTGACCTTCATTTTTCATATTCTGGGAAAGGGTACAGACCCATTTAACCCCCTCCCCCTTGCATACTTTAAGTACTAATTCAAAAATGATGAAAATGTTGAACCATCCCTAGGTGTGTTCAAATGGTTGACGGTTTTGGAGAAGTCAAAAATGCAATTGTGGACAGATGATGTACAATGGACAACAGATAGACAGATCCAACCAGCTGCAGATGACAGACAATTCAGCTGAGCTAAAAATGACTGATGTACTGTATGAGTGCAGACTGATATTACAAACAGTGGTGGTGGTCTTAAATATGACCTTGATTAAATTCACAGGACCACCTCAGTCTGTGTACGCAAGGTCAGCTTAGCACAGGACTATCACAGTCTTCGTGTTCATGTTCTTTATTCTTCCTGTGAAAGACCACCTACCTGTCTTGATAGACCACTTTTTGGTTGTCCATAGGGGTATTCTTTGAAGACCAGTTCCATTGTAGTGATAATTTTTTACCATGGTTACAGGCATTGTGTGCCATGCTGGAGTTTGAGATCATAGAGAGTAGCGATCTAAAGATGCAGATCATCACGACATTACAGAGTACGTCTGTCGGCAAGAGGATGTATGCTGCACTGTGTGAGCGACAAATAGCACTCCGAGAACTGGTGAGTATATCAGGCATTTATATAATCTTGCAAAAATTTAAAAATGTGTCAACTTTGTAAAACTAGAATGCAGATGTCTTGGTTTTTTTTGAGTATGACTGGCTGTGTAACCACGTCCAGTACTGCTACCTCAGTCTGCTCCAGACTACACTGGCAAGGGCCAGGGTGGTGGTTTTTCATTCCCTGACATGTTGGTTCTTGAATGAAAAAAAATGTTTATGAGGTATTTAAATAGATAAACATCATGATAGTAATGGCATGTAAATATAGGTAAAAGTATGTGGTTTGGATAGAATGGAATAAGGGGCTGTAGCCAAATTTTGCTCCAAGTTGAACATTCCAGTGCAGACCAAGAAGCGTTCGGCAGCAGACGCTCCTCTTATCCAAATGATCCAGTGGCTGTATTCACTCCTGCATGGCCCAAACGCTCCGCAGCTTTCAGATGCTCCGTAGCTAGTCTTCAAATGCTCTGCACACACCATAGGTTGGTTCTTTGCCTGGAACGATCGTTCCCACATTAAAGCTGCAATATGGAACACAAATCCCAGGACACAAAAGGGCTCCTTCACATCCTGGCTTTAAAATTGACTCTGGTCATGTGACTCAGATCTACCTGTTCATTAATATAGAAGTTGTCAAGTGTGTATATATAGGCATATACTGTAATGGACCAGTTTAGCACACTGTGCACGTTACTTTTTTCATGAAAATCTGCCAATTTTGTATCAAACTAGACGTATATAGGTGTGGAGTTAAAGTGCCGTGTGTCACAGTTGTCACCTCATGAATTCTGTTGACGATGATGACAGGGGCATTGTTTATATGTATATATGTCTATGACAAAACCTCTTTAAACATGTTCCTGAAAAAATCCCTAGAAGATTGACCCACTGGAAAATTTATTAGGTCAAAACTTTTTTCGTTGCAAGCTGTTTGTGTAAAAACATTGAATTTCTCATTCAAGTAGTGCAGGAATACATACCTATTGAATTCATGTCAGGACAGGCCTTTACGCAGACCAAGCCATGTCAGCATGCAATTTTTTTCTTTGTCAGCACAATGTTCTTTACTTGGGTGCAAACTTTCATGCATTAAAAAAAAAAGGCATTAAACAACAAAAAATATATGAACGTTGCCCTATTCAGGCATCAGAGTACCTGATTCGATGCAAGACTTACAAGCGTGCATGCATTCCATCACCTCCAGAGAACACTTGCAAACAGCTTCACTTGTGCGATTATTTTCAATTTAATATCATAATTATCTACACAGCTGACTGATTATTAAAAACGTGCGAGATTATTTCAATGATGGAAATCATATCAAGCTTGTTTATTTATCTATTTTCAAAACAACGAGTTGGCACATACCCAGGCACAAACAGATATAATTATGCATCTCGATTCGAAATGTGTATTACATACGGGTGTTCTCATTTCCATTGTGACCAGACATGATGTTTCACATTTACACATCATCCGGGGTGTACCAAGAAGCATTTTGAAGTAGTGCATTGACTCGGGACCTGGAATGCGGGACCCCCCCGTCGAAATGACAAAACGTCGGGTCCCGAATCCAATTTTCAATACCTGAGTACTTTCAATATAAATAAACAAATTATAGTTCAGTGTGTATTTCTGCCTTTTCACTGCTGATCTTCTTTCCTACTTTTAGTGTGCCTCAGTTTGTTATATTGCCATTTGCAATGCAAGTTTATTTTAATTGATTGGTTTAAATCGGTTTTTCATGTGTTTTTGTCCATTAAGTACTGGATCATGGATCACACTTGTTTATATAGGCTACATGTCAAATGGTGGAATTCTTATACTGTACCTGAATAAAAGCAAGTGAAAATATGTTTCTGTGTTTCATTTTAGTGAGGGTTTTTTGCCACCCATTACAGGTCCTTGGGTATTAAACATATTTATTTGTGGGTCCCGGGACCTGACTTTTTCCCCTAAGTCAATGCACTAGTTTGAAGTTCTGAGATATACAGATATCATATATATGATTGCGCAAAATGGTGACAGAGTCTAAATGAGCTTATATTTGTCATATTGACCTTATCGAGAGGTGTTATGGTTATATATTTAACATTCTGGAAATCTTTTACTGACAGGGTTGCATTATAAAATGTCGAATGCAAACGCCGAAGATCTACAATGGACCTGATATGTAAAGTTGGCCAAACAGGCTTCGTGAGTTGCTTAAGTGAAGATCTTTTAAGAATAAGCTCAGGGTAATTTGAGAAAGAAATTCAAATTTTGACATATTTATATATCACCAAGATTAGCACGCACCAGAGAACTGCGACTAACTCGTGAGAAACATTGGATGCACCAACTACGCTCGATTGAGCCGTTCGGCCTCAATATCATGGGGAGATGAGCTTTCTTGCTCAGTCTTATGCTAAATTTTTATTGTCTTAGCTCACCTCCCTATGTTATTTCCACTCCATTTTAACACATATAATGTTAAACCAAGAAAAAAACTACAAACATTCTTTAAATCGAAACTGAAAGTCTATTTAGTAGCCCCTATCCAGGGCTATTGGAACAATATTGTAATTGTTCTAATTTCATAATGCCTGATTCAATGCACCAGCTGACAACACCAGCCTTTCCTTATATGGAAAGACTATTCCTTTCAAAAAGAGATCTTTTTGAAATCACGTCATATCAACAAGATATGAATTACAGGTAAATAAATGCACGTTTTTTACGTAGTAACTACGGTAGCCGAACGTAGTATATAAACAGGCTAACGCATTTTTTTCAACAGTCCCTGATGAGATGCAGAGGCATCAAAACTAGTCGGACAATCACCAAGCCTCCTAACCACCACGGCTACTTGCTTTAGTCGTTTAACTCATATTTATATCAGCTGCAATTTGTAATAATGCTTCGTTTTAGCCATCCATAATTCATCAGTCTTAATTCAAAAAGGTGAATTTTGCACGACTTTTCCCATCCATGTCTGCGTGTTATGGTCAGGCTTCGCAGTTTCACATGTCATGTTACTAAGCCCCGCCCTCAGAAGTCTTCATTTACAGTGGTTCACTTACTGCAACCTTCTGCGTTAATCTACCGTAATTCCCTGTTGTTAATGCACACATTTAATAGTGCCAAATTTATTTTCATAATGTTATGGTGAGTGTTTTTCACAGGCACAGAGGTCTAGAGCATTTTTTCAGCCTTGTGTTTGCTGGTTTTGAATTGTCATAGTTTGCGGTGAATGGGCAGTTAGTGTTAGGCGATGATGATGCGTTCATTGAAACAGTCCTAAAAACACTGAAGACTACCAAATTTTGTCACAAAATGCATATAAATACATACTATCCTCATACTCTTTTTGAACAAACCATAGCTTATAAACACCTTTACTACGATCGTTTCTTTGTGTTTAAACTTCATAGTTGGTTGTCTACGAGTGACTGAGCCGCCATTTTTGCACACCAGATGACGATACCGTATACAATATTACCGACACATCGAAACTTACAAGAAATTTACGCAAACTTTCTGTTTGTCCCGGTTATAACTTTTTTTTTTTGTTTGCTTGGGTTTGTTTTGTGTGTTTATTCGTTTGCTTGACTTTTTTTCAGCACAAATTGATGGATTTACAGCAGTCAGTAAATATGAATGAAAGTGGTTGCGTTGGGAATGCGTGTTGTGTGACTGTGAAAGTACCAATGACGATCTCCACTCGCTAAGCACTGGTTTCCCGGGCTTTTCCATCGCACAAGTTTGTTGTAGACAAAAGAGTTGCTATTTTGGTGGAAAACATTAGTTATTTTATTCACATTGACTGACTTAAAGTCCATTTTGTCAAATGCCTGGTTTTGGGGCCGATGTATGGTCGGTGCTTTGCACATGCTTGGCCTTTGTTCCAATGTATTTTTTACCTGTGTGTTGTATACAGATACAGGCATTTTCCAACTTTTGACTGACGAAAATAGTGCCTGCGCATTATGCAGATTTTTGTCAGGCTTCAATATCTTCGGATCAATGTAAACCAAACTGACGGATTTACCATACTGGCCTCCATATATTGTTCTCCTTTGCCAGCCTGTGGTTACCCTGCAACGAAGTTGCATTTGTCAATCATCCTAATGAGCCTGCCATATAAGGCGTATCCAATCAATGGGCCAGTTATGATACCAGACTTGCAGCAACACTTGCTGTGCCTGATACAGAACTCTGAATATTCTGAAAAAAACTTCATAAATTGCGTTCTTTTCAAGTATGATTAATCAAGGATCTCATTGTAATCAACAAACAAACAATGCTTACGGATTATAGAGTTGTCAAACTGGAAAAACCGCGAATAAGTGCCTGTAATCCCCTCAAAGACAGCTTCACCTTTGAACTCATTTTTCAAACGATCGTTTTCATAAGAACATCCCAAACTATTTTGTTTTCATCTTCCATAGTTTTGCTTGAAAAAAACATCTAGTTTTCACCAATGTCATCCTGAAGTGTTGAACTAAAAAAAGAGGAACTCAGATTTTTTTGTGTGAGGCCTGGTTCTTACACAGTACTTGAGAAAAGTTGAAATCCTATGATGTATAAATGGAGTGTCATCACTTCAACTTCAGACCACTACAGCTCATTAAGGGTGCAAAACATGGGAAAAACAAAACACTCATTTGAGGATAGGTATAAGAACATTATTTTTTCAAAGAATTTTGGTATGTAGTGCCATAACTGAAAAAGTTTAATCAACATTACCGAAAAAAAAGAATGCGGTCTTTGCATAATTGCTGCATGAGCACATAACAAAGTACGTAGTTGACAATAGTGTCATTTGATTCCGCGGCAAGTTTACTTTTCTGAAATGTATACTTCATGGGGGTAAATATGAGCTATAATTTGTTTTTTGTGAGATTTTGTAGAAGATGTACCTAACCCTGTACTTTTCCTTAAGAACATCATTCACCATTTAATTTAGGTAGGCCAAGATGTATGTGATGTCTCTGTGTGCTTAGGAACCATATCAAAATTTCTGAATGTTACAAACGATCATTTTGGTTGACTTTGGCAATGAGTTAGAAGACCCGAAACCCCTTGATATCCGTCGTTTTATCATAAACTGAATAAATAACATTGATACTTTCTGCATTTGGTACAAATATATTTTATAACTGTTTTTCCTCTCATTTTTGGGGAAGGGTCTTTAGACCCTGTCACTGACCTATCCTTTGGGATAGTTGCTGGGGGGGGGGGGGGGGGGTCAAAAGAGCCTAGAAAGCACAGTTCCGGATTTTTAGGAAATTCTTTATATTTTCAATTTGTGGGTTTTGATATTCATAAAAACAATGTAAACACCATGGAACTATAACTGTCATATTTAATACAAAAAGAAACTTAGCAAACCTAATTCTGTAAGCCCATGAACCTTTGGAACACTATCAGGTCCGATTTTCTAAGAGCAAAGGCCTATTCCATACCATTCACTGAAAAACTGCATAATTCTACATCATAATAGCAAATTAATTTATAAAAGTAACAAATCATGTTCATAGAATTTGAAATTTAGAAGAAAGTTTTAGGCATTATTAGCCTTTATAAAATCGGGTCATTAGCGGGGAACCAACGCAAGACTTGTTTCGGTGCCATTAATCCCCAGACAAGTCATTCTGTTAACTGGTGGCACCATGTTTGCATTTCCAATACAAACATCCCGAGCTGATGTATTACGGAATAAAGTGAATATGATGCTCCTTTATTAATAGGCCTACTTAAACATGTAGCCCACATTACATAAATATAATGAAACTACACCTAACATTCATGATTAGGCCAACCAAAATTGAATCATTATGATAATAAAAATAATCCCCACACTTACCTACAGCGCTTGGTCTTATGACAGACCCGACTAGGCCTACCTGACGGAGTGATAAGATCAAATAGATTAAACCAGTACCACCTGTACAAAGTTACAGTCAGTGAATGAGTCCAATCTCACTTCTCCAGCATGATTATCAGCTGGGAACTACTTCGTGGATGCTAATTTTTGGCGACTTTGACCTTGACTCTAATCCAATCATGCAGTGGAACATATGCGTAGGGAGGGGTTCGTCGTACAAGGTTAAATTGTGATGCTTTCTCCTCGTAGCCACAAGGCATTACGCACTGCTCCTAATCATGGTGTAGGTCACATGAGGCATAATCTGCCAATCAGATCATGACTATCACCATGAAAATAGTACTATCCGTTTGCTATGTAGTGCCGGTCAGACTGAGGTGAACCAAGCCAGGAGGCGCCTAATCGCTGATCCATATGTTCGTGTTCATTCTCAAAAAATAGTTTTCTTCATATTTTGTGATCAAAAGCGTTTAAAGTCGTGTTTCCAATATAGTCCAATTTTGTGACAAATAATGTACAAGGTTGGTGACTTGTTACACATGTATCATTTTAATGATTGATGAATTAGAGAATATGTTTACCAAAACATGGCTCCAGGATACATTCCATAATTAGTGCGACCACGTGGGTTTACGCAAGAATGTTTGGATTTGTTCCAGTGCTTTGTCAACTCAAGGTGAGTGATATTCTTTACTATATTTTTTTTTGTTTGACTTTGTTCTCAGTATGTTCTATAATATTGTTATATATTGTAGAACAAAATCCCAAGCCGTGGATTGTACAGTTGTGTAGCGGACTCAGACCTACCTTGATTTGTCAAATGATTCTTAGCATGAAACATGAGAAATTATAATAGTAGTAGTAGAACAGCCACAAGTACTCCCAGATTGGGACAGAAATGCCAAGCGGTATGCATTGCAGGGCCACCTGTACAAAGATACAGTCAGTGATTGGTCACTATGCCTATTTTTTTTTTTTTTTTTGTCTTTAAAAAATTGCAAAAATAGAAGTGTGATAAAAAAAATATAATTAAAAAAATAAAACCCCTTAATTTGTACCACATTTCAAAAGATAACACCGACATAAATATTCGGCTTTCAAGAAATGATGATACATCTTACTTTTGAAATCCTAAGTTTTTAGCTCAGCTGACTTGTCAGTAGCTGAGCTAGAAACTTATGGTCCTTCATCTGTTGTAGTCGGGCGTCAACAATTTTCGACTTCTCCAAAATTACTGTGCCAAGTTTGTATAAATGGTCAGGCTGCTGCAGCGATTTTTGGATTTTGCATGAATTTTTTTTGGTTAAATCTTAAACGTGTTAAAAAAATCTTTTCAAAACAGCTTGGCCAATTATTTTGAAATTGCATAGGGACACTTCTGGGGACCCCTAGACCTTAGATTATTCAAGAGGTGGTGCTGCAATTTTTTCCCATCTTTTTATGAATTTTTGTATGTTTTTGCGATTTTGGATATCTAGTCAAAATGCTTCATTCGAATCATGGTGAAACTTGGTGGAAACATCCTTTGTACAAGGGTCAAAGAAAGCTGTACATTATGTGGCATTGCTATAAATTCCTGATTTTTAACAAATTTTCAGTTTGGCAACTACATGGTAAATGCACATATTCCTATTAGTTACTATGTAAGTCCATGAAGCTTGCAATGGTAAGTAACTTTTCAGCTCAGCTGACTTGTCAGTCGGCTGAGTTTATCTTCTGGTCCGTCCGTCCGTTCTCCCTCCATCTGCCGTCTGTCAACAATTCACATTTTCGACTTCTTCTCTGACACCGTCAGTCAGATCCACTTCAAACTTGGTGGGGATGTGCCTTAGGTGAGTCTCTACCAGGTGTGTTCAAATGGTTACAGATTAGTGATTTATGGATTTTTTATGGGGTTTTTTTTGTTCTTTTTGGGCAAATCTTTAAAAAATCTTCTTCTCAGAAACAGCACACCCAATTGCTCTGTTATCACAAAGGAACACTCCCTGGGACTCCTAGTTCTTAATTTATTCACCAGGTTGTGCTACAAATTTTTTCCGTAATTTTTTATGATTTCTTGTGTGTTATAGCTATTTTCGGCTTCTCCTCCTCTCAATTTGGGTACTTATCGGTCAATGCAGCTTTCCTATTGATTACTATGGAAGTTAATGAGCATTCTAATGCTAATTCACATTTTCGACTTCTTCTCCGCAACCGTAAGCCAGATTAACCTCAAACTTCGTGGGGATGTGCCTTGGGTGGTTGTCTACCAAGTTTGGTCAAATGGTCATGCTCCAGTGATTTTTGGATTTTAAATGAATTTTTTGTTCGTTTTTAGGACAAATCTTAAAAAATCTTCTCCAAAACCGTATACCCAATTGCTTTGATATCACACAGGAACACTCCCTGGGACTCCCAGTTCTTAATTTGTTCATCAGGTGGCACTGCAATTTTTTTCTAATTTTTTATGAATTTTTGTGTGTTATAGCTATTTTGGACTTCTTCTCCAGAACCATCACTCAAGTTAAGCTGATACATGGTGGATATGTTCCTTGTAGAAGGGTCAAACAAAGTTGTTCACTATATGGGAATTCTACCGATTCCTGATTTTGAACCATTTTTTCAAGACATGTACTTATCGATTAATGCAGCTTTCCTATTGATTACTATGGAAGTCAAGGAGCATTCTAATACTAATTCACATTTTCAACTTCTTCCCCCAAAACCGTCATCCAGATTTACTTCAAAATTGATGGCAATGTACTTTCGGTGGGTTTCTAACAGTTTTGTTCAAATGGTGATGCTCCAGTGAATTTTGGATTTTAAATGAATTCTTTTGTTCTTTTTTGGGACAAATCTTAAAAAATCTTCTTCTCTGAAACCACTCACCCAATTGCTTTGATATCACACAGGAAGACACCAAGGGACTTTCGTTCTTTATTTGTTCACCACATGGTCAGGCAAATTTTTAAAAAAAATTTTATGATTTTTATTACCTCAGCTGACTTGTCAGTCAGCTGAGGTTTTGTGAGGGTCCATGGTCCGTCGTCCGTCCCTCATCTGTCTGTCCACAATTCACATTTTTGACTTCTTCTCAAAAACCATCAACCAGATCCACTTCAAACTTGGTGGAGATGTGCCTTGGGTGGGTCTCTACCAATTTTCTTCAAATGGTCACGGTCCAGTGAATTTTGGATTTTTTATGATTTTTTTTGTTCTTCTGTGGGCAAATCTTAAATCTTCTTCTCCGAAACCACTCACCCCATTGCTTTGATATCACACTAGAACACTCCCTGGGGCTCCTAGTTCTTAATTTGTTCACCAGGTGGTGCTGCTTTTTTTTTTTTATAAATTTTTGTGTGTTCTAGCTGTTTTTGACTTCTCCAGAATTGTCACTCAGATTAAGCTGAAACATGGTAGATATGTTCCTTGTAGAAGGGTCAAACAAAGTTGTTCACTATGTGGGAATGATGCGGATTCCTGATTTTTACGATTTTTTCAATTCTGGTACTTATTGGTCAATGCAGCTTTCCTATTGATTACTATGCAAGTCAATGAGCATTCTAATGCTTGTTCACATTTTCGACAACATCTCCAAAACTGTCATCCAGATTAACTTCAAACTTGGTGGCAATGTACCTTGGGTGGGTTTCTACCAAGTTTTGTTCAAATATTTGTGCTCCAGTGATTTTTGGATTTTTAATGAATTTTTTGTTCTTTTTTTGGACAAATCTTAAAAAATCTTCTTCGACGAAACTGCTTACCCAATTGCTTTGATATCACACAGGAAGACACCTAGGGACTCTTTGTTGTTTATTTGTTCACCAGGTGGCGCTGCAGTTTTTTCTAATTTTTTTATGAATTTTTGTGTGTTATAGCTTTTTTCGACTTTTTCTCCAGAACCGTCTCTCAGATTAAGCGTACACATGGTGGATATGTTCCTTATGGAAGGGCCAAACAAAGTTGTTCACTATGTGGGAATGCTGCAGATTGCTGATTTTTAATGATTTTTTCAATTTGGCTCCTTTGAGGTAAATGCGCCTTTCCTATTGATTACCATGCAAGTCAATGGGCATTCTAATGCTAATTTACATTTTCTACTTCTTCTCCAAAACCGTCATCCAGATTAACTTCAAACTTGGTGGCAATGTACCTTGGTCGGGTATCTACCAGGTTTGTTCCAATGGTCATGTTCCAATGATTTTTCGATTTTTTAATTATTTTTTTTCAAAATATTTTACAAAGTTTTAATAAGAAGGTTTAACATGGGAATTTCTTGTAATGGTCATAACTTTAATAATATTGACCAGATTTACTTCAAACGTGGTGGGGATGTGCCTTTGGTGGATCTCTACCAAGTGTGTTCAAATGGTGACGCTATATTGATTTTTGGATTTTTTATAAATTTTTTTGTTCTTTTTGGGGGCAAACCTTCAAAATTCTTCTCCTCTGAAATCGCTGACCCAATAGCTTTGATATCGTACATAGACACTCCCGTGGACACCCAGTTCCCAATTTGTAAACCAGGTGGCGCTGCAATTTTTTATGAATTTTTTGTATGGTTTTGCTATTTTTCACTTGCTCTCAGAACCATCCCTCAAATTAAGCTGAAATGTGATGGATATGTTGTTGTGGAAGGATCAAACAAAGTTGTTTACTAGGTGGCACTGCTTTGGATTCTTGATTTTTAAGGATTTTCAATTCAGTTACTTATCGTTCAATGCGGCTTTCCTATTGATTACTATATGTAAGTCAATGGGCATTCTAATGCTAATTCACAGGACAAATGACACGAAATTTACTGTTTACTTGTTAACTTGAGATCTGTTTTGAGTTAGCTACACATGTCAATTATTCTGTATGAAGGTCATGCTGAGACAGTACATGAATGACCTTGACCTTGTTTGTGTGGTCACAGTGCAACATACATGAATTTTACTCTTCATTATAACTTGAGAACTACTTGCACCTTGATGTTGCACATGTTAGTTTTCTTGTATAAAGGTCAGACTTACTCAGAACATGGGTGTCCTTGATCCTTTCCCAAGTTCATAGATCTGCAAGTGTGATGAATGTCAAGATCGGCTGAGCATGGGCTGTTCACACAGCCCTCTTGTATGAATTTTTGTACTGTTTTTATGCAGGGTCCCGGGACCTGCATATTTATATGGCAAAAATCCAGCCTGTTGGTTACATGTTACGTAACCTATATACCACAGTACACTGAATTATGTGTGAAATAATACAATTTTAAGTCTGCACTATTGTAGAAGATCGAATAAAATGTTCATTCGGCATGTTTTATATAAGTTGTGTCGTGTCTTTTTTTAAAAAAGCGTTATTTTACTGTTGAGGGGTCGTATCAAGAATCATGAAAGTTTTGTAAGGGACTGCTACAGAAATGGTATAGTTGCCGTAGTTTCTGTTGACGGTTTAAATAAATTTTTAGCCATGTGGGGAGGTTAATTGTCAACTAGACAGTGCTGGAATTTAGTGTCAATGTTGTTAATAACTATCCCTGATAAAAAACGGGGCAAAATATTCAAGTTACTGTATTAATATATAAAGTTTGAGATGCATCGAGAGGACCAATTTTTGACGAAACGAAGCTGTAGTCCGGTGACAGCGGTCTCCACGAGGCTATCACATGTCAACAGGGTCAAGGTCAACCTTTAAACAAAGGAAAAACGACTCTCACATGTTGATCAGTGTGTACGTTTAGACACATCACTGGGCGCAAAGGAAAATAGTGAACTGGCGACAACAATAAGTGGATTTTTAATTACGAGGTTGTGATACAAAGTGTGGAGCAGTAATTTTGCTTAATAAAAGCTTAATTAGCATACAAATGTTACAAATAGGCAGAATACTTCTTCGCATCGATGCTACGTTTGTTCATCATGACACGCGATGGCGGGAGAGACTAGCTGATCATTGTGATTGATTTTGGAACATTCGTCACTAGTTTTTTGGGTCTTTTCGATTATAATTTTCAGCATATTAATAGGTTATGGCCGGTTAGGATAAGCTATTTCAACAAGTAATCAAGATGAACCAGTAAATCTGTTGTGTTATGCTCGGTGTAGTGGGACTGCGAGGCCGAGGGATGTGGTGAGGCACTAAGGGAAACCACGCTTCCACCATCTGTGCATTGAAGAAAGTGCACAAATCAGAGTGCAGTAGTCCTTCTTTTAAGCGACCACCCCTAGTGCAGACCAAAAAGCTGTTGTTTAATTCAGGTGGTCTCTTATTGGAGAAACCCCACATTCACGACCTCAACAGCTCAAATCGTGGGCGGCCTCTCCCTGGCAGTGGTAGTGAGGTAAGCAAATTTCTGCCACCGCCAGTTCATCATGAACGATTACATATATATGCTTTAAAAAGAGATCACCATTCATCAAATTCAACAATTATTACAACTCTGAAAATTATTATTTCATTAAAGAACTCCTGTCAGGGTGCTGAACGATGTGTTTCGCAACTTGGAAATATTTGCCGGTCATGGGTTTCGTCTTTTTCCCCTCGAGTCAATGGGCCTGATGCATCACCCGATACGGAGCTTTCGCTCGCAAAGTAATGAGCTTAAACTGTCGTAAATTGTTTTGATGGCATTAACTCAGTGTCTTAACTTTATTCTACATGTTCGAACAAGCCTAACTCACCGTAATTCATAAGCTATGGATCAAAGTAAGACTCCCCATTTTCCCACAGCCACCACATGTGTTTTGCGGGCCATGTTCACCTCGATCTGAACCGTGGGAAAATAGATCGACCTACTTCGTCAGTGTCGGTCACTAAGCCATGCAGGCAAGCACGTGTTTGATCGGGGTTTTGATCCAGCGAAAGTAATCATCGTTCAATTAAAAATGAGAACACTAAATAATCATTCTGTGGCTTTGCGCTTATCTGCCACGGTCAGGTTAGGTTTCTTTCGCATGCAAAAAAAGTGATGACCTCGTGGGTTGTTGATCTCCGGGAAAACGACAAAGATTGCTTCAGAAATTTCCGGAGAGCGTCGGCTACCTTGTACATTTCAAGATGGATGATGTAAACGATCATGAGTGCGAGCAAAGAGGCATTATACCTCCATGGTGCGAGCTATCAATATCCCATCACAAGTAAATTTCTGCCGAACATTATGAAGTTTAGTTCAGAAAACATAATATCCCAGCATACAGAGAAAGAAATATAGTGGTCGAAATACTCTTAGATCCGCTATGGAGAGGCCTGATTCATGGGGAGTATGCCACATTCACTGCCGTTGTAAAAATGTAAATATAGGCCTATACATGGAAAGATCCTGTGCTCATAATAATTTGAAACAGGGAGGGATAGATACTTATATAGATACAGATTGATCAAATTAAAAATTTCTTTAAGGAAATTTACTGTAGAAAGAAATCCTTTATTGTTTGCACTAACTAAATGCGGCAAGAATCGTCAATTTTATAACAATGGATGAGTTTCGTGCAAGTATTTTGTGGCCGACTTGAGGCGTGGCTCAAATTTGTGTTATGTGGTCGCAAATTTATACAGTGTTGGCAAATTCCTCGCAAGAAAAGATGTTCTTAATTCAAATTCAAATGAAAAATAAATTTCAAATTACAAATTTGTCCCCTTCAGTCCTTGTAATCATAGATCGTCGAGGCCTCGATTTTGTTCTAATTTTTTTATGACTTTTTGTGTGTTATTGCTATTTTTGACGTCTCCAGAACCGTCACTCAGATTAAGCTGAAACTTGGTGGACATGTTCCTTGTGGAAAAGTCAAACAAAGTTGTTCACTAAGTGGCACTGCTATGGATTCCTGATTTTTAACAATTTTCTCAATTTGGGTATTTATTGGTCAATGCAGCTTTCCTGTTGATAACTATGTTTGTCAGTGGGCATTCTAATGCTTATTCACATTTTTTACATCTTCTCTGAAACCGTCAGCCAGATTGACTTCAAAGTTGGGGGCAATATACCTTGGATGGGTTTCATTCATGTTTATACAAATGGTCACGCTCCAGTGATTTTTGGATTTTTAATGATTTTGTTTTGTTTTGTTTCTTTTTATCTGTGGCTTCGCCACAGATATTACAACCAGTTTTGGCAGCCATCTCTGTTTACGTGTTGCTTGGCAATGCCAAAAAAAATTGGGGATATCCAAGTTTCTGAACGGGAATTTGAGGTTTTAGGCCCAATTGTTGAGGTTGCGTGTCTGAAGAGCTTGAAAAGAACCATTTATAAGTCCTCAATTAATTCAATTTAATTGAAAACTTGTTGGGAAGTTGATATATGGGTCAAGGGCCGCTTTCAGAAGTCTGAAAATATCCACTTTTTGCTCATTAGGGGATCGTTTCACCCGAAAAAACGTGCCTCTATGTCGTGAAGAAAGTTTAGCTGCAGGTCGTTTGTTAATTTTTGGGGTACATCTTTTAATAAGAGGCTTTTTCGTATCTGTGTGTACGCAAGTGTTCGAATATAAGTGTGTAATTATCCAACCTTGATGCCAGTACAACCCTGCCATCGGAGACCAAGGAACTTTCCCGTGCGCACAATGGCACATCGCTCCACACGTGTTGGTCGACGTTCTGCTTGTGTTTACATCGACCATAACGAAAGTGCATAATACTATTGACTTTTGGTAAAATTTTTGGGAACATCTTTTTATGAGAGGCTGTTTCGTAAGGCAGACTTTGTTCGCAAACTTCGGCACATGTTACTGCAATACAGAACGGGAAGACGGGCTTGTGCTTCCCTGCTGAAGGCTGAATGAATTAACCCAAATTCTTGAGTTTGCACATCCGGGTATACAAATGTAGATGTACGGTCATCTGTTTGCACGAGGACAAATCTGGTGATTGTTGTTTCGAACTCTTTGAATTGCATAGACAAGAAAGAAAGACCAAAGTTTAATATAGAAGGCATATCAGAGCACTGTCCGCATAGAATGACAGAATCTGTTGTATTCTAGCAATGGATAGAGTGTTCAAATGATCGCAATTTCACCGCAACCCAAATGAGGCCCCAGCATGATGCAAAGCGAGAGCCGATCAATATTTCTGGGTGCCGTGGGGCTCCCGTTGGGATGTAGGATATCAAATCAATTTAATGGAATTGAAATAAAAAGTACCTGTACATAAGAATGCTTGAGGCCCCCCACCCACCATGTCAAAAGAATGTGAAATTAACCGCTGAGTTATAGCACTACAGGCTTTAGATATTATAATGAATTTGTAAAGAAAATTAACATATTTCTCCATTTACTACTCTGGCAGATTGCCATATTGACATGCACAAGTTCCAACATGTATCATTTTTCATCTTTCACTGTCTTTTACCCACCACACTTCATCCAACTAGGAAAGGATGTCAGACAAAGATATACTTGAAGCGATTCTGTAATATACTTGAAATGTGAAAATTAGTTTTATTTCATTGAAATGCAAGGGAGGCCGACACTCGAACATGTATTTTTAAATCAATCAACCAATACAATAAACAAATTTAAATATATTTAAATAGATTGAAAGCTAATTGCCTCCATGGAAATTTTGTTTGCATCATCAAAAAGATGCAGTGCCAGTGTAATGTTTGTCAAGAATAATTTTTGTTTATAATTTTCAAGAATTTGTCAGAAAAACATTAAATAATTTTTGGAACTCAATAGAATGTTGATGTCAGATAACTCAACTTAAGTACATCAAATCACATTGTGATTCAGATATTCACAGTTTATAAAAATTGAAAAAAAAAAAAGAATCCCTACCTACCTACCTACCTATTCTACTTTTGTGCTTCGCTGCAACAGGAAACACGACATTTGTTTTAGGACTCGCCAATGCTATTTACCTGTCCAGGACTCGGCAGAATAGAAGTGCTAATATCTTATAACATTACAGTCTTGTATTGAAGTTCCTGAGTAAAGTTACCACCTGTAACATGGCTTTTTGACTCACAGTCGCTTTTTGGCTCAGGTGCCCTACCAGTCAGATTGAGATATTAGAAGACTCAGTCATCCATGGCTTCTCTCTGTCCATTCACAATTCACCTTTTTTTGACTTTTTCTCCAAAACAGCCTGCCAGATTCACTTCGAACTTGGTGGTTATGTACCTTTGGTGGGTCTCTACCTAGTTTGTTCAAATGGTCACGCTCCAGTGCTTTTTAGCTCAGCAGACTTGTCAGTCAGTTGAGCGTATCTTATGGTCCTCTGCCCATCTTCCTACCTCCGTTAACAATTCTCATTTTTGACTTCTCTGAAACTGCCAGATTCACTTCAAACTTGGGGGTGGGGGGTGGTGCCTTGGGTGGGTGTCTACCAAGTTTGTTCAAATGGTCACGGTCCAGTGATTTTTCTAATTTTTTATGAATTTTTTGTTATTGCTATTTTTGACTTCTCTAGAACTGTCACTAAGATAAAGCTGAAACATGGTGGATATGTTCCTTGTAGAAGGGTCAAACAATGTTGTTCACTATGTGGGGCTGCTGCTGATTCCTGATGTTTAACAATTTTTTCAGTAAATGCACCTTTCCTATCGATTACTTTGTAAGTGAATGGGCATTTCAATGCCCATTTACATTTTCAATCTCTTCTCCAAAACCGTCATCCAGATTAACTTCAAACTGGGTAGCAATGTACCTTGGATGGGTGTCTACCAGGCTTGTTCCAATGATTTTTGGACTTCTCTATGATTTTTTTTTCAAAAATCTTTACAAAAGTTTTAATAGGAAAGTTTAACATGGGAATATCTTGTAATGCCTATAACTTAAATAATTTTGGCCAGATTTACTTCAAACTTGGTGGGGATATGCCTTGGGTGGATCTCTACCAAGTTTGTTCAAATGGTCACGCTCTATTGATTTTTGGATTTTTTAACAATTTTTACCTCAGCTGACTTGTCAGTCAGCTGAGGTTTTTTGAGGGTCCGTCGTTCGTCATCCGTCCGTCGTCCACAATTCACATTTTCGACTTCTTCTCAAAAACCGTCAGCCAGATTCATTTCAAACTTGGTGGAAATGTGCCTTGGGTGGGTCTTTACAAGTTTGTTCAAATGGTCACGGTCCAATGATTTTTGGATTTTTAATAAATTTTTTTCTTTTTTGGGTAAATCTTAAAAAAATCTTCTTCTCCGAAACCGCTCACCCAATTGCTTTGATATCACACAGGAACACTCCCTGGGACTCCTAGTTCTTAATTTGTTTACCAGGTGGTGCTGCAATTTTTTCCAAATTTTTTATGAATTTTTGTGTGTTATAGATATTTTCAACTTCTTCTCCAGAACCGTCACTCAGATTAAGCTGAAACATGGTGGATATGTTCCTTGTAGAAGGGTCAAACAGAGTTATTCACTATGTGGGAATGCTGCGGATTCCTGATTTTTAACAATTTTTTCAATTCTGGTACTTGTTGTCAATGCAGCTTTCCTATTGATTACTATGGGAGTCAATGGGCATTCTAATGCTAATTCACATTTTTGACTTCTTCTCCAAAACCCTCATCCAGATTAACTTCAAACTTGGTGGGGATGTACCTTGGGTGGGTTTCTACCAATTTTGTTCAAAAGTTCATGCTCCAGTGATTTTTGGATTTTTAATGAATTTTTTTGTTCTTTTTTTTTTAACAAATCTTAAAAAATCTTCCTCTCCTGAACAGCGTACCCAATTGCTTTGATGTCGTACATAGACACTCCCGGGGACACCTAGTTCCCAATTTGTTCACCAGGTGGCGCTGCAATTTTTTTAGGATTTATTTGTATGGTTTTGCTATTTTTCACTTGTTGTCAGAACGGTCCCTCAGATTAAGCTGACATGTGATGGATATGTTGTTGTGGAAGGGTCAAACAGTTGTTTGCTAGGTGGCACTGGTTTGGATTCCTGATTTTTAAGGATTTTCAATTCAGTTACTTATCGTTCGATGCAGTTTTCCTTTTGATTACTATGTAAGTCAATGGGCATCCTGATGCTAATTCACAGGACAAGTGACACGAAATTTACTGTTTACTTGATAACTTGAGATCTGTTTTGAGTTAGCTACATATGTTAATTATTCTGTATGAAGGTCATGCTGAGACAGTACATGAATGAGCTTGACCTCGTTTGTGTGGTCACAGTGCAACATACATGAATTTTACTCTTCATTATAACTTGAGAACTACTTGAACTTTGATGTTGCACATGTAAGTGTTCTTCTATAAAGGTCAGACTTACTCAGAAGATGGTGTCCTTGATCCTTTCCCAAGTTCATAAAGCTGCAAGTGTGATGAATGTCAAGATCAGCTGAGGCACGGGCTGTTCACACAGCCCTCTTGTTTTGTTCATTTTTGGGACAAACCTTAAAAACTCTTCTCCTCTGAAACCGCTCACCCAATTGCTTTGGTATCGTACATAGACACTCCCAGGGATACATAGTTCCAAATTGTTTACCAGGTGGCGCTGCAATTTTTAGCTCAGCTAACTTGTCAGTCAGCTGAGCTTATCTTATGGTCCTCCGTCCGTCGTCCGTCCGTCCGTCCGTCCGTCCACAATTTACATTTTCGACTTCTTCTCCGAAACCTCCGACACCTAGTTCTTAATTTGTTCACCAGGTGGCGCTGCAATTTTTTCCTATTTTTTTATGAATTTTTGTGTGTTATAGCTATTTTCGACTTCTTCTCCAGAACCGTCACTCAGATTAAGCTGAAACATGGTGGATATGTTCCTTGTAGAAGGGTCAAACAAAGTTGTTCACTATGTGGGAATGCTGCAGATTCCTGATTTTTAACGATTTTTTCCATTCGGGGACTTATCGGTTAATGCAGCTTTCCTATTGATTACTATGGAAGTCAATGAGTATTCTAATGCTAATTCACATTTGCGACTTCTCCAAAACCGTCATGCAGATTAACTTCAAACTTGGTGGGGATGTACCTTGGGTCGGTGTCTACCAAGTTTGTTCCAATGGTCATGTTCCAATGAATTTTGGTTTTTTTATGATTTTTTTTTTTCAAAAATCTTTACAAAAGTTTTAACATGGGAATTTCTTGTAATGGTTATAACTTAAATAATTTTGGCCAGATTTACTTGAAACTAGGTGGGGATGTGCCTTGGGTGGATCTCTACCAAGTTTGTTCAAATGGTCATGCTCTATTGATTTTTGGAATTTTATGATTTTTTTTCGTTTTTTGGGGGCAAACCTTAAAAACTCTTCACCTGTGAAACTGCTCACCCAGTTGTTTTGATATCGTTCATAGACACTCCCAGGGACACATAGTTCCCAATTTGTTCACCAGGTGGCACTGCGATTCTAATTTTTTTTAATGAATTTTTTATATGGTTTTGTTATTTTTCACTTGTTCTCAGAACTGTCACTCAGATTAAAGTGAAATGTGATGGATATGTTCTTGTGGAAGGGTCAGACAAAGTTGTTTACTAGGTGGCACTGCTTTAGATTCCTGATTTTTAAGTATTTTCAACTCGGGTATTTATCGATCAATGCAGCTTTCCCATTGATTACTATGGAAGTCAATGGGTATTCTAGTGCTAATTCACAGGACAACTGACACAAAATTTACTGTTTACTTGATAACTTGAGATCTGTTTTGAGTTAGTACTGTGATGTTGCACATGTTAATGTTTTTGTATGAAGGTCATGCTCAGACAGTACATGAATGACTTTGACCTCATTTCTGGGGTCACAGTGCAACACACATGAATTTCACTCTTCATTATAACTTGAGAACTACTTGAACCTTGATGTTGCACATGTTAGTGTTCTTTTATAATGGTCAGACTTACTCAGAACATGGGTGACCTTGATCCTTTCCCAAGTTCATAGATCTGCAAGTGTGATGAATGTCAAGATCAGCTGAGCATGGGCTGTTCACACAGCCCTCTTGTTTTCAATTTTTTTATGAATTTTTTGTATGGTTTTGCGATTTTTCACTTGTTCTCAGAACCGTCATTCAGATTAAGCTAAAATGTGATGGATATGTTCTTGTGGAAGGGTCAAACAAAGCTGTTTACTAGGTGGCACTGCTTTGGTTTCATGATATTTAAGGATTTTTTTCAATTACGATACTTACCAGTCAATTGAGCTTTCCTATTGATTACTATGTAAGTCAATGGGCATTCTAATGCTAATTCGCAGGACAACTGACATGAAATTTACTCTTTACTTGATAACTTGTGATCTGTTTTGAGTTATTAGTGTGATGCAGCAGGTTAATGTTTCTTTTTGAAGGTCACGCTTTGACAGTACATGAATGACCTTGATCTCGTTTCTGGGGTCACAGTGCAACATACATGAATTTTACTCTTTATAACTTGAGAACTACTTGAACCTTGGTGTTGCGCATGTTAGTGTTCTTCTATAAAGGTCAGACTTACTCAGAACATGGATGACCTTGATCCTTTCCCAAGTTCATAGAGCTGCAAGTGTGATGAATGTCTAGGTCAGCCGAGCATGGGCTGTTCACACAGCCCGCTTGTTTGGATCTTTTTGTTTGTTTTTTTTGGGGGGGGGGGGGGGTCAAACAAAGTTGTTCACTATTTGGGGCCGCTGCGGATTCCTGATGTTTAACAATTTTTTCAATTCGGCTCTTTTTTGGTAAATGCACCTTTCCTATTGATTACTATGTAAGTCAATGGGCATTGTATTGCCAATTTACATTTTCAACTTCTTCTCCAAAACCGTCATCCAGATTTACTTCAAACTTGGTGGGGATATACCTTGGTCAGGTATCTACCAGGTTTGTTCCAATGGTCATGTTCCAATGATTTTTCGATTTTTAAATTTTTTATTTTACAAAGTTTTAATAGGAAAGTTTAACATGGGAATTTCTTGTAATGGTTATAACTAAAATAATTTTGGCCAGATTTACTTCAAACTTGGTGGGGATGTGCTTTGGGTGAATCTCTACCAAGTTCGTTCAAATGGTCACGCTCTATTGTTTTTTGAATTTTTCATAAATTTTCTTGTTCTTTTTTGGGGCAAACCTTAAAAACTCTTCTCCTCTGAAACCGCTCACACAAGTGCTCTGATATTGTACCTAGACACTCCCAGGGACACCTAGTTCCCAATTTGTTCACCAGGTGGCACTGGAAATTTTTCTAATTTTTTAATGAATTTTTTGTATGGTTTTGCTATTTTTCACTTGTTCTCAGAACCGTCACTCAGATTAAGCTGAAATATGATGGATATGTTCTTGTGGAAAGGTCAAACAAAGTTGTTTACAAGGTGGCACTGCTTTGGATTCCTGATTTTTAAGGATTTTTTTTAAATTACGGTACTTACCAGACAATTGAGATTTCCTATTGATTACTATGTAAGTCAATGGGCATTCTAATTCACAGGACAACTGACACGAAATTTACTGTTTACTTGATAACCTGATATCTGTACTGAGTTAGTACCATGATGCAGCACATGTTAATGTTTCTGTATGAAGGTCATGCTTAGACAGTACATGAATGACCTTGACCTCATTTCTGGGGTCACTGTGCAACATACATGAATTTTACTCTTCATTATAACTTGAGAACTGCTTGAACCTTGATGTCGCACATGTTAGTGTTCTTCTATAAAGGTCAGACTTACTGAGGACATGGGTGACCTTGATCCTTTCCCAAGTTCACAGAGCTGCAAGTGTGATGAATGTCTAGGTCAGCTGAGCATGGGCTGTTTACACAGCCTGCTTGTTTGGATTTTTTGTTTGTTTTTTGGGGGGCAAGTCTTGAAAAAATCTTCTCCAAAACCGCTCATCAAGTTGCTTTGATATCACACAGGAACCCTCCTAGGGACTCTTAGCTTTTAATTGTTCACCAGGTGGTGCTGCATTTTTTTCTATTTTTTTATGTTTTTTTTGAATTGTTATCACTGTTTTCGACTCCTCCAGAACTGTCACTCAGATTAAGCTGAAACTTTGTGGGTATGTTTCATGTGAAATTGTAAAACAAAGTTGTTCACTAGGTGGCATTGCTATGGCTTCCTGATTTTGAACGATGTTTTTTAATTCGGGTACTTATTGGTAAAAGCACCTTTCCTATTGTCAGATTACTATGCAAGTCAATGGGTATTCTAATGCTTTTTCACGTTTTGGACTTCTTTGAAGAAACTGTCTGTCAGATTCACCTTAAACTTGGTGGCAGTGTACCTGGGTCGTCACGCTCCAGTGAATTTTTCGTGATATTTAGCTCAGCTGACCTTCTGGTCATCTGTCGGCAGAGCATTAGGCCCCTGAGCCTGTCTGTACTGAAAAATATCTTGATATGTTGGTCCTAAAATGTGATCTCAATTTGGCCTGGTCTCTCAAGCGAGCTGTCACTGTATTCCCTTCTTTGGCAACAAATTATGAAAGGTACAACACCAAAAACTTTAGAAAATGGAGAATATTCTGGAAGCATATCATATGCACACACAATTATGTGTCTACCAAAAATACCAATTGACCAACTGGTCAGTTTGCTACCACAGATTACATTTTAGGCCCATGGCCTTGTTTTCTATTTTTTTTTTCAATAATTTCTTTGAGTGTTTTCACTATTTTCGACTTCTCCAGAACCGTCACTCAGATTAAGCTGAAACTTTGTGGGTATGTTCCATGTGAAATTGTCAAACAAAGGTGTTCACTAGGTGGCATTGCTATGGATTCCTGATTTTGAACGATGTTTTCAATTCGGGTACTTATTGGTAAAAGCACCTTTCTTATTGTCAGATTACTATGCAAGTCAATGGGTATTCTAATGCTTTTTCACGTGTTGGACTTCACTGAAGAAACTGTCTGTCAGATTCACCTTAAACTTGGTGGCAGTGTACCTGGGTCGTCACGCTCCAGTGAATTTTTTATGATATTTAGCTCCGCTGACCTGATAGTCATCTCTCAGCAGAGAATTAGGCCCATGGGTCTGTTGTTCAGAAAAATATCTTGATATGTTGGTCCTAAAAAGTGATCTCAATTTGGCCTGGCATCTCAAGCCAGCTGTCACTGTATTCCCTTCTTTGGCAACAAATTATGAAAGGGACAACACCAAAAACTTTAGAAAATGGAGAATATTCTGGAAGCACATCATATGCACACACAATTATGTGTCTACCAAAAAAAACCAATCGACCAACTGGTCAGTTTGCAGCCACAGATTACATTTTAGGCCCATGGCCTTGTTGTTATTTTTTTTTTTTTTTTTTTTTTTTTTTTTTTGGACAAATCTTACAAAATCTCCACAGCTGCTCATCCAATTACTTTGATATTACATAAGAATACTCCTAGGGACTCCGAGTTCTGAAATTGTTCACCAGGTGGCATTGCAATTTTGTTTCCAATTTTTTTTATGAATTTTTCTGTGTTGTTGTTACTTGTGACTTCTTCTCCAGAACTGTCTCTCAGATTAAGTTGAAACTTGGTGGATATGTTTCTTGTCAAAAAGGTCAAGCAAAGATGTTCACTAGGTAGCACTCCCGTTGATTCCTGATTTTTTTTTTTTTTTTTTTTAATTCAGGTACGTATTGTTAAATGCACCTTTTCTATTGCTTACTATGCAAGTCAATGGTTATTCTAATGATAATTGACATTTTGGACTTCTCTGAAGAAACTGTCTGTCAGATTTACTCCAAACTTGGTGGCAATGTACCTTGGGTGGGTCTCTACGAAGTTTGTTCAAATGGATATGCTCCAGTGACTTTGGGATTTTTTTTTGATACAAAAAAAAAATTTCGAAAAGTTTTGATAGGAAAGTTTAACATGGGAATTTTTTGTAATGGTTATAACTTCAATAATTTTGGCCAGATTTGTGCCAAACTTGGTGGGGATGTGATGTTTGGACCTTAACTTTATCCCAAGGTCACAGGACAACTGACACTTTACTGTTCACTTGTTAACTTGAGATCTGTTTTGAGCTTGAGTTAGGACATTGATGCTGTACATGTTAATGTTTCTATATGAAAGCCATGCTTAGACAGTAGATGAGTGACCTTGACCTCGTTTGTGGGGTCACAGTGTAACATGCATGAATTTTACTCTTCACTATAACTTGAGAACTACTTGAACTGGAACCTTGATGTTGCACATGGAAGTGTTCTTCTAGAAAGGTCAGACTTTTCACTCAGTATATGGGTGACCTTGATCCTATCCCAAGTTCATAGAGCTGCAAGTGTGATGAATGTCTAGGTCAGCTGAGCATGAGCTGTTCACATACCCCTGCTGTTCATGATTTTTTTTAGCTCAGCTGACTTGTCAGTCAGCTAAGCTTATCTTATGGTCCTCCGTCCGTCGTCCGTCGTCCGTTATCCGTCCGTCCGTCCGTCATCCGTCAACAATTTACATTTTCGACTTCTTCTCCCAAGCCGTCAGCCAGATCCACTTCAAACTTGGTGGGGATGTGCCTTGGGTGGGTCTCTACCAAGTTTGTACAAATGGCCACGGTCCATTGATTTTTGGATTTTTAATGAATTTTTTTTTTTTTTTTGGGCAAATCTTAAAAAATCTTCTTCTCTGAAACCGCTCACCCAATTACTTTGATATCACACAGAAACACTCCCTGGTACACCTAGTTCTTAATTTGTTCACCAGGTGGCGCTGCAATTTTTTTCTATTTTTTTATGAATTTTTGTGTGTTGTAGCTATTTTCGACTTCTTCTCCAGAACCGTCACTCAGATTAAGCTGAAACATGGTGGATATGTTCCTTGTAGAAGGGTCAAACAAAGTTGTTCACTATGTGAGAATGCTGCAGATTCCTGATTTTTAACGATTTTTCCATTCGGGTACTTATTGGTCAATGCAGCTTTCCTATTGATTACTATGGAAGTCAATGAGCATTCTAATGCTAATTCACATTTCCGACTTCTTCTCCAAAACCGTCATGCAGATTAACTTCAAACTTGGTGGGGATGTACCTTGGGTGGGTGTCTACCAGGTTTGTTCAAATGTTCATGCTCCAGTGATTTTTGGATTTTTAATGAATTTTTTTGTTCTTTTTTGGACAAATCTTGAAAAATCTTTTTCTCCAAAACCGCTTACTCAATCACTCTGATATCACACGAGAAGACACCTAGGGACTCTGTGTTCTTAATTTCTTGACCAGGTGGTGCTGCAATTTTTTACTAAATTTTTATGAATTTTTGTGTGTTGTAGCTATTTTCGACTTCTTCTCCAGAACCGTTACTCAGATTAAGCTGAAACATGGTGGATATGTTCCTCGTAGAAGGGTCAAACAAAGTTGTTCACTATGTGGGAATGCTGCAGATTCCTGATTTTTAACGATTTTTTCCATTCGGGGACTTATCGGTTAATGCAGCTTTCCTATTGATTACTATGGAAGTCAATGAGTATTCTAATGCTTATTCACATTTGCGACTTCTCCAAAACCGTCATGCAGATTAACTTCAAACTTGGTGGGGATGTACCTTGGGTCGGTGTCTACCAAGTTTGTTCCAACGGTCATGTTCCAATGAATTTTGGTTTTTTTATGATTTTTTTTTTTCAAAAATCTTTACAAAAGTTTTAACATGGGAATTTCTTGTAATGGTTATAACTTAAATAATTTTGGCCAGATTTACTTGAAACTAGGTGGGGATGTGCCTTGGGTGGATCTCTACCAAGTTTGTTCAAATGGTCATGCTCTATTGATTTTTGGAATTTTTATGATTTTTTTTCGTTTTTTGGGGGCAAACCTTAAAAACTCTTCACCTGTGAAACTGCTCACCCAGTTGTTTTGATATCGTTCATAGACACTCCCAGGGACACATAGTTCCCAATTTGTTCACCAGGTGGCACTGCAATTTTTTCTAATTTTTTTTAATGAATTTTTTATATGGTTTTGTTATTTTTCACTTGTTCTCAGAACTGTCACTCAGATTAAAATGAAATGTGATGGGTATGTTCTTGTGGAAGGGTGAAACAAAGTTGTTTACTAGATGGCACTGCTTTAGATACCTGATTTTTAAGTATTTTCAACTCGGGTACTTATCGGTCAATGCAGCTTTCCTATTGATTACTATGGAAGTCAATGGGTATTCTAGTGCTAATTCACAGGACAACTGACACAAAATTTACTGTTTACTTGATAACTTGAGATCTGTTTTGAGTTAGTACTGTGATGTTGCACATGTTAATGTTTTTGTATGAAGGTCATGCTCAGACAGTACATGAATGACTTTGACCTGGTTTCTGGGGTCACAGTGCAACATACATGAATTTTACTCTTCATTATAACTTGAGAACTACTTGAACCTTGATGTTGCACATGTTAGTGTTCTTTTATAATGGTCAGACTTACTCAGAACATGGGTGACCTTGATCCTTTCCCAAGTTCATAGATCTACAAGTGTGATGAATGTCAAGATCAGCTGAGCATGGGCTGTTCACACAGCCCTCTTGTTTTTGTTTTGTTTTGTTTCGTTTTTTTGTTTTTGTTTTGCTTTGTTCTTTTTAAGGGGCCAATCTTAAAAACCCGTCATCTCTGAAACTGCTGACCTAATTGTTTTGATATCACACAGGAACACTCCAAGGGAGTCCTAGGTCTGAATTTGTTCACCAGGTGTTTTTTTTTTGTTTGTTTGTAATTTTTTATGATTTTGTGTGTGTGTGTGTGTGTGTGTGTGTGTGTTATTGACATTTTTTAATTTTTTCCAGAACTGTTTCTCAGATTAAGCTGAAACTTGGTGAATATATCCCTTGTGGAAGTGCTAAACAAAATTGCTCACTAGGAGGCAATACAGCTGTATTTTTTTAACATTTTTGTTTTCAATTTGGGTACTTGTCGGTAAATGCACCTTTTCTATTGCTTGCTCAAGTCAATGGGCATTTTAATGCTAATTGACAGTTTTTATTTCTTCTGTGAAACTGTCTGTCAGACTGACTTCAAACTTGATGGCAATGTACCTTGGGCAGATTTGTTCATATGGTCATGGCCCATTGATTTTTGGATTTTTTATGATTTTGTTTTCATTTTGGGGGGCAAATCTTTAAAAATGTTCTCCTCTAAAACTGCTCACTGCATTGCTTTAATATTACACAGGAACACTCCTTGGGAGTCCTGGTTCTGAATTTGTTCACCAAGTAGTGCTGCGATTTTTTTCTTATTATTGTGTTTGTTTGTGTGTTATTGCTATTTTCGACCTTTTCTACAGAGCTGTCACTCAGATTAAGCTGAAACTTGGTGGATAGGCTTCTTGTGGAAGGATCAAAGAAAACACTTCACTATGTGGTAATGCTGTGGATTACTGATTTGTAACGATTTTTAAAATTTGGTACTTACGGTAAATGCACCTATTGATTACTGTGTAAGTCAATGAGCATTCTAATGCTTATTCACATTTTGACCCCTTTATGCAAAACTGTCTTTCAGATTGCCTTTAAACTTGTTTTATAAACTAGTTAAAACAGAAGTAAAGAACTGGCTGCAATTTTTATAAAGTACATTCAGCAAAATGTGTTTGTTACACCTAAACAGTCTTTCCTTCAATTATTTCAACTTTCTTAACAGCCCTACATGCCTACATATGCTTTGCCCCTGCATTTAGGCCACCAGGCCTTGTTTTATTTTCGACTTCTTCTCCAACACAATCTCTCAGATTGTGCTGAAACTTAGTTGATATGTTCTTTGTGGAAGGGTCACACAAGGCTGTTCATCAGGTGGCCTTGCTGAAGATCCCTGATTTTTAAAGAATTTTTCAATTCGGGTACATGTTGGTCGGAGCATACATTCCTGTTGTTTACAATGCAAGTCAATGGGAATTGCAATGGTAATTCACATTTTCGACCTCATCTTCAGAAACGTTAACCAGATTCACTTCAATCTTGGTGGGGTTGAGTCTTCAGTGGGTCTCTACCTAGTTTATTCAAGTGGTCGTGGTTCAGTGATTTTTGGATTTTTAATGAATTATTTATTCATTTTTTTCTTGAAAAATCTTCTTCCCCGAAAACGCATTGCCAATTACTTTGAAATTGAATAGGGACACTTCTAGGAACCTTGTGGAAGGGTCACAGAAGTTTCTTCACCAGGTGGCATTGCTGTTGATCCCTGATTTTTAACGAATTTTTCAATTCGGGTACTCGTTGGTCAATGCATACATTCCTATTGTTTACTATGTAAGTCAATGGGAATTGCAATGATAGTTTACATTTTCAACCTCATCTGAAAACTGTTAACCAGATTCACTTCAATCTTGGTGGGGATGTGTGTTGGGTGGGTTTCTACCAAGTTTATTCAAATGTTCACGGTCTAGTGATTTCTGGGGTTTTTAGGAATTTTTCTTGTTGATTTTACATGCCTATTGATTACCATGCAAGTCAATGGGGATTGCAAAGTCATGAGGGTTTGCAATGGTAATTGACATTTTTTTACTTCTTCTGCGAAACCATCAGCTAGATTCACTTCAAACGTGGTGGGGGTGTTCCTTGGGTGGGTATCTACCAAGTTTGTTCAAATGGTCACAGTCCAATGGTTTTTTCATTTTTTTATGATTTTTTTTGTTCATTGTTTTGCCAAATTTTCAAAAGTCTTTATCCTTGTATATACTCTGCCAATTGCTTTGAAATTGCATAGGGACACTTCTGGGTATGAGGGTGATACATGTACAGTAGGTGAATGACCTTGACTTCATTCACAAGGTCACAAGACAAGGTGCATGTAATTCACTGTTTATAGGGTAACTTGAGAACTATTTAGGGTAGGACATGCATATTGCACATGCTAGTTGTCGTTAATAAGGGCCGGACGTAGACAGTAGACGAGTGACCTTGACCTCATTCCCAAGGTCATAGGGCCACTTGCTCAAATTTTACTGTTTACCTGACAAGTTGAGAGCTATTTGAACTTGGGCCTTGATGTTGAACATGATGGTTGTCCTGAGCAAAGGCCAGACTTAGACAGTACATGGGTGACCTTAACCTCATTCCCAAGCTAGGTCACTGGGACCCAGACACTTACATGAATTTTACTTTGCATTTTGTAACTTGAGAACTGTGGAAGGTAGGACCTTGATGTTGAACTTATTGGTGGCCCTTTATTTAGGAAAGATTGAGACTGTACATTAGTGACCTTGACCACATTCTCAAGGTCACAGGGCCACTAACATGGATTTTACTGGTCGCGTGATAACCTGAGAAGTATTTTACTGTGACTTTGATCTTGCACATGGGGATGGCCCTCTATGAAAGTTAGATTCAGAATAGGTCAGTGACTTTGACCTCATTTCCAAGGTCATAGGGTAAGTTAGTCAACTGAGCACAGGACTGTCACAGTCCTCTTGTTTAATGATTTCTATTCCTCATTTTCTACATCTCCAAACTATCTCTTAGATTCTGCTAAAACTTGGTGGGAATGTTCCTTGTGGAACGGTGAAACAAATTTTTTCATCACATGATGTTGTTGTGAATCCCTGATTTTTAAGAGAATTTTCAGTTTTGGTATTGATGCATACATTCCTACTGATGACTGTGTAAGTCAATGGGGATTGCAATGCTTATTCACATTTTTGACTTCTCCGAAACAAGTGGCCAGATTCACTTAAAACATGGTGGGGATTAATATACTTTGGATGGGTCTCGACCAAGTTACTGCAAGTGGTTTATTTTATGTTCAGTGATTTATATATTTTTTATGAATTTTTTTTTGGGGGGGGGGGGGGGGGCAAATCTTAAAATATCATTTTTTTTCCTGAAACTGATAATTAGATTGCTTTGGAATGTGCACAGACATGAGGTTTGAGTATAACACTTGGACAGTACATGGGTGGCCTTGACCTCATTGCCAAGGTCACAAGGCCAGACTGCAACTTACATGAAGTTTACTGTTTAATTGATAACTGGAGAACTTTTGGAGCTTGGACTTTTATGTTGAATATGGTGCATGTCTGCTATAAGAGCTAGACTTCTGTCAGTGTGTGCGTGACCTTGATATCATTGCCAAGATCACAGGGTCCCTTTCATAATTTTACTGTTCATTTAATAACTTTAAACTGTGTTTGAGCAAGGAACTCGATGTTGCTAAATGATGCCAATGAAGAGGACACTTAATGGGTAATTTTTGATATGATACATGCATACTTCATTGTGCATTGAAAGTATTACGACGTAACAACCATTTGGTGAAAGACTATTACTGACACAGATTGGCATGTGCATATCTGTTGTTTGCTTCCAGCCATTGCTTTGAAATACAAGTAGCTGGAAAATGGAACAAAATTAAAATTGTAAGATTTAGATAATTCCCATCTTTGAGGTCTGGCAGATGGTTCATCTCTAAGAGACCATTTGGTGAAAGACTTTGTCACTGACACAGATTGGCATGTGCATATCTGTAGTTTTTTTCCAGCCATTGCTGTGCAATGCAAGTAGCTGAAAAATGGAATGAAATTAAAATTGTAGCATTTTAGATAATTCCCATCTTTAAGGTCTGGCTGATGGTTCATCTTTAAACCCCTGAAGAACTGTTTGGGAAAAGTATAGTATGACATAGGTTGTATACTTTGCATACTGGGTGGGCTGTTGAATTTACTTGCTAATTGCTCTTATTTTTTTTTCTTCTTTCAGCTTCCCCTTCATTCAAGGTTGGTGGTCATTAGGGTCCACAGAGATATGCCACAACAGTATCACTGTTCAACAGATAATGCATGTAGCAACCTTGTAATGCCAGTGCACATAAGGAAAGCACATCAGACAACAGTATACCAAGATCAACTTTAGAAGTACGGGGAATAAATGTGATGCAAACTGGTGCTATAGTACTTGTGTATGGCTGTATTATGATGATATCTATGCAAATGCCATATCATGATGATATCTGTGTAAAGACCATATCACTGTACATGGTTGTGTGAAAATAAAATTAGTTACAAATAAAACCTAAAAGGCTTCCTAGTATTGTTGTTTATGGGGAAACCATAATTATCAACATCTCAAAAATGTATATAGGTTACTTTTCCCTACTCTCTACCCCCCCCCCCCCCAAAAAGTGTATTCTGAAAAAGTGGATCATTGTTATTATCAAAATAGATAATAGGATGCACTGATCTCAACAAGCCTCCCCATATACTCTGTACAAAAATGTTGAAAATGGCTCACCCCTTTTCACAAATGAAATACATGTACAAAAAATGGTGTAAACAACTACCCACCTTCTAAGAAGCAAACTAATGTTCAAATAGTTCATGTTCCCCCAATATGAATGTCTTAATATTTGCACAAAAATACATTTCAACTTTCACCCTGCTCAGAGTGCCGAGACCAGTTATAGCAATTCTTACGTTTCCTCTAGAGATTGTCCTAGAAAGGTGGAGCTTTGATTAATATGTAAATATGTACTGTTTTAAGCTCCACTTTTTATGGACAGACTGCATAACCCTTCCCCCATAAGGCACTTATGCCTTGTTATGCACATGTACTGCCATTCTCTCTCTCTCTCTCTCTCTCTCTCTCTCTCTCTCTCTCTCTCTCTCTCTCTCTCTCTCTCTCTCTCTCTCTCTCTTTTTTTCTCTACACATTTGCACATGCACCGAGACACGCATATTCATATAACTGAACAATTCAAATCCCATACAAATAGGAACAAACAAATGGAAAATATGTTGAATTCTTTATGAGGAAAAAATCTACCTTTTGTTAGAATAAATTAATATTTTACACACCTAATAATTATTAAAGTATCAGTCACTCAGGAAATTGCGACCTAGCCCTGCCACTAAAACAGAGAGCAATAAAAAAGACCAGGGGAGCTAGAAAAGTATTATTGTCTACTTGAAAAGCAAATATGTCTGTGTGTATAAAAAAATCAGAATAAATTAAAATGCTACAACTGTTGTTCACTGTTCATTTAAGCCTATGTAGAGGGTACACACACAAAGTGATG